>JANHFT010004837.1:148970-159869 GCA_032467955.1 Pseudoxenodon macrops
GCGCATGCGCTCAAAAGCCTGATTGGGCTTATATCTGGGGAGGTCTTATTTTCAGGGAAACAAGGTACTATTATATTGTAATTGCATCTGTCATAGCATTCCTGGCAGTCATGTGATTGTGATTCAGGGGCTTGGCAACTAGCTTACAATTACGTCATCGTAGCATTCCAAGGGAGGGGGGTGCAGTCGTTCAACGGTTAAAGGCGCTGAGCTTATCAGCTGGAAAGCTGACAGCCTGGGTTCGAAATTCGAGCAACATGCGACAGGATGAGCTCCCATTACTTCCCCCAGCTCCTGCCCCTCTAGCAATTCAGAAGCATGCAAACGCGAGTAGATAAAAAATACCACTTTGCTGGGAAGGTAACAACATTCTGTGCACCTCGGCATATAGTCCTGTTGGTCACGTGACCATTTCCAAGGTCATCTGTTTTGTCATTTGCAATTTTTACTGCCAAATTCTGACAAGCAAAGCCAGTGGGAAAGCTGATCGGACTGCCAAAGGGCCCATTATAAGTCAAGGTGGTGATGGCTTACAACCATGTCACTTAGTGATGGAATTCCCACTCTCAATTACCATCTGCAAGCAAGGACTACCTATAATTAAATTTATTATGTCAGCCACTCCAAAAGACTGGGCAGCCTTCAGCATGAGATATATGCAATTAAAACTTTTTTTTTAGATTTTTATTATATACAAATAAACAATACAAAACATACAAACGTGCATCTATAGGAAACACAGTCCCTATCCATGTTATAGCTCTAGATCAGTCTAATTGGTTTTTACAAGTAAAACTTTTAAAAGGTGACCATAAAAAGATAATAGCCATAGGCCTGAAGCCTTTTAAGGCTTTAAAAGTTTACACCAAATTTTATCTGATAAAGTAACTGGCCACCAATGCAGTCCTTTCAGTACAGCCACCAGCAATTCTTGTATCTTCCATTGATAGCAACAATTTGGATAATATGGGAGACCATAAGGAAATTTCAGGGATGTAAACTAGATTAGGAAACCACCCTGGGGAAAAACAGTGGCAACCGCTTTCCCCACATGGATATATAATTGCCAAGAATCCAACTGTAAAGAAAAAAAATACCATATTTTTCAGAGTATAAGACGCATTCCCCCCCCCCCTAAAAGAGGCTGATAATTTGGGTGCGTCTTATACTCCAAATGTAGCTTTTTCAAAGCTTTTTTCCAGACCTAATGAGGCAAGTGAAGATTGAAGCGATCTTTGCAGGCTTTTTTCATTGCTATTCACTCCGAAGAACCTTTTTTTCCAGCCCTAACCAGGTGCTAACGATTTTCCTGGCTTTTTTCATTGCTTCCCTCTATCAGCTGTGCTTTAGAAGCTTTTTTTCAGTCCTAACCAGGGGATAAAATAATGGGCTGAAGCTGACCAGACTAAGGACGCTAGCCAGGTGAATACCTGGTAGGCAGATTTCCCCCCCTATTTTTCTCCTCAAAAACTAAGGTGGGTCTTATAGTCAGGTGCATCCTATACTCCGAAAAATACAGTAATTTGAAATAATGACATTCAATTGTTTTAAAATGGCTGAAAAGAACAAATATGAAAAAATGAAGTCCTACCCTGAGATATTCTCAATAGCTTACTACTTTAGCCATCAAGCAAAGGTTTTAAGTTTCTTAACATTAACAATTCAGTATTGCTGAAAAAGTAATGAATGTATTTCAAAGGAAATCAAATTAAATCCAGATAGAAACTGTGCTCACTTTTCTATTTATTCCAAACTACATGTTGAATGATTAACAGTTTCTCTTCACTGAAATAACTGAGATGGACTTGTCACACTTATGATTCATAAAATATTAACCTCAGTTTGCGGGAATATCCAGAAATAATGTTCTCATTAACTGAAATGCTATTGCCAAACTAAAGAAAATTCATTACCTCCCTCTCCCTTTCATTCTTTGAGAGCTGCATTTGTTTTAGCATCTGAGATCTCTGCTCCATCACAAGAGTCTTCTCGTATGTAAAAGCTGAAATATCGTTTTCAAACTGTAAAAACAAGTATTAGTTATATTAAAATTCTCCCATTTTATAGTATATTGTAACTCTTGGCAAAACTTGTATATCTAGCACTAAGTTAATAACAGCTGTTGGGACCAGAATTTCTATTGATAAGCAAGACAGCCATAAAGCATGACGTCATGAGATCATGCCACTTAGCAAGGATAGTCCCAGCATTTCCATTAATGACCTCCTATTGGCTTCTCCATTGGCTTTGCTTGTCAGAAGCCAGCGGTGAAGTTTGCAAATAGCAATCACATGACCATGGGGATGGCCAGAATGACAAAAATCTGTTGTAACTACCATTCGTTCAGGGCTGCCCTAAGTTTGAACGGTCACAGAATGAGTGGTTGTTAAACAAGGACCACCTGTAAGTGCTTCAATTCAGATTCAAATTTACATGTGGCCATTTTAAAGCATGTTACACTGCTAGAAGCATATTTTTATATTATAAAATAAGAGGCTGATACAGACATGGGCGTCCTGTGCATTGTGATGCAAACTCTGATCCTTCTGTACTTGGAATGTGACCACAAGTATGTAAGGGATATATATCACTTGCATGGTCATGGCTTGATGTACATTTTTTAATTTTAACAAAATCTTGTCTTGTAGTAGATAAGCCTGATGCAGAATGGTTATGTGGACTTTAACAATGATGGGGAATGCTGTGGGATGTTGTAGTTTACTAAAGTCTGGAGGGCAATAGTTTAAGTTGCCTTGAAAAGGAAAGAACCTAAAGTAGCATCTTGCCAATGCATTATTAAGTCAGTGACACAGATGCCTATAATTATGGGACAACAAATACACAGAAATAAGTCCAGAAATGCATTTAATAATAGTTCAGAAACAAAAAGATAGCACCCACCCCCCAAAATCATGATCCCACCCACTGTGTCATCACTATCAACAGCAGCTTCTAGGCACCTATAGACTGCTATATGCGGATCGTGACCATCAAAAGTTGTCTATCAAAAAGCTGTTTTTTACTTGAACAGCTCCAATTTTATACTTAATGTGACTATTTTTTTCAATGAAACCAGTCTAAGTCATCATCAAGGGCACTAAAATGCAGGGTATATATTGCTATATCCTATATTGTATCATGATAATCAATGAAGCCTTTATTAGAAATGTACCCATTTCATGAATTTTATTGATTAAACTATTCAAATCCAAAGGTTTATGTATAAAATGAAAGTTTGTATACCATTTTGATGAGCATCAGTATCAACTATCACAATTATCCCCTCCCCTCTTAGATTCACTTACTTTGGGAAAGCCAAATAGCATGTTTTGCACATACCATGACTTAGTATTGCATTCATCTAATTTTGGAAGCAAGGTTGTTCCCTGCTTTGTTAGTCACACCCACTAACTGCTTTTAGCATGATAAGATTCCTTTATTAAGAATTTTTTTCCTGGCTGTGGAGTAGATAAGGAAAAGGAGTGGGAAGCCCACTGACAGCTGGAAAGGACAGGTGCAAAGTTACATCGAATGGGATTCTTTATATACAATGTGACATATTCTGTTATTACACAGTTGTTTGGTTGGATTTACTGTTCTATTCCAGTAGGTCTAGATTGACAAAGTGCCAGCTGTTTCAGTGCACCACAGCTTTGGCTGAAATGGAAAAGGGAGAGGAGATAGAAATAGGTGAGGGAAGTTTGCTTGGAGCACAAATTCTCTTACAAACTTTCCCTAAAACTATCCTAAATACTCTTTTAGGATCTACTTTGAAGTTCAAAACAACTCCTCTCACACAGGAATTAAAACTCTGAACTTGCCTGCTCTCTCCAAAAGGATTTATTTATTGCAAGGTGACCAAATTCTCCCACTGATTTGGGGAAATCACACTTTTTCAGTTGAAAGTGTGCACTTTATAAATGCATTAATTAGTAACTGCTAGCACCTTACCATTTCAACAACTTCTACTTCAGCTTTAATTCGAAGATGGTATAAAAACATCTGAAGATCACTTTTCATCTGAATACTATTGTCATCCATCTGAGCTACAGTGAAGATACGCATTCTACATTTTCTCCACACCTATAAACAGAAAAATACACTGTATCTTTAAAAAATGCAATTAATTTGACCATTACAGCTGTTGCTGGGAGATTGTTTTTAACTGGAGGCTTCTGATATTTATGAAAAGGCATAGCACTGCACATACAACATTTTCAACATGCCCCCTTAATATAGTTTGTTTTTAGGTCAACTTAAATGGTGTGGCTTAGTAGTTCATTGTGTAGATCAGACCACAATAACGTATCCAACAAATTATTGTTAAAGAAATGCTGGTGGATAAGTGCACAATGTAAAGCCTCCAGGGTTGCTGAAATGTATTTTGAAGAGGTTCCCAGTTACCGTATTTAATAGTGAGAAATGCTGAAACATCAACAACTTAGTTCATCAACAACTAAATATTGTACGATTGTTGCCTAATATTCATATGAACTGTTATATGAATTAAGCTAACAGTGCTAATGCCAAAATGTGTCACATTTAGGACTACCAGATTTAAACTTTTCATCTTCTATGGCTGTGATGGTGAACCTATGGCAAGCGTGCCAGAGGTGGCACAGAGCCCTCTGTGGGCACACGTGTTGTCGCCAGCTGCTCTTCTGGTTTCTGGTGTGCACATATGCGCCAGCTAGCTGGTCTTTGCGGGTGCCGGAGCGCTGGGAAATGGCCTGAAGAATGGCCTAAAAACAGGCCGTTTTCCAGCCTGTTTTCAGGCCGTTTGTTGGCCAAAAACTGCCCCCAAAACAGGCATGCACGCACCAGCCACCTGGTCTTCAAGTTTCCGGTGCTCACATATGCATGCAAGTTCCGGTTTGGGCACTCAGTGCCAAAAAGGTTTGCCATCACTGTTTTAGGGTATTATCCCACCAAAATTTGAATCCTTGGTAAATATCATAAGGAAGCCATCTCTTCATTCCAGTTATTAATTTAAAATGTTGAAGAAGGGAGGGGCCAAACCTGCATCTTTTGGAATCACAACTGATACCTCACACCAGACAGATGAGGAGCACACTTTTTAATTTTCAATGCAGCAATATTTACTTAGTTGTCATGCATCTAGCCCGCCATTAATTTGGTTGCTAATTAGAATATCAGAGGTTATTTTGTTGAATGTTTTGCCAGGATACATATTTAACCACAATCTATTAAGGAAGTTATCCTATCAAAAACTGAGATAAAGTTAGCTTGGCAAGACTTGTTTATGATAAATCTGTGCTGATATAGACTAGCATTTTGCTGTCTTCAGTAAAAAGCTGTATGTAGTCTTTCTTGCTTTGAACATATCCTAAGAAAATTTGTGTTGCTGCTGTCACCATCACTCATAAAGCTCATCTATAGGCTATGTATAGCCTATAGTTTGATTTCTTGTCTCTCTTTCATCCTGGTTTTTTGTGGTTGTTGTTGTTTTTAGATCACTATGAGTCTGAAATAATATTACCTTTTTATATGTCAGTAGCCATATATCTCAATCTTTGCAAAGTTTCCCAAGTAAAATAAATGCTACCACCTTATGTTGTTTCAGGAGGAAAGGAAGCAACATCAGCATGCCACCGTCATGAACAATCCACCATACATCTATGTTGCCTTCACTAAAACGTTCCTGATTCATTGGAAACAAGTCTATATTTTTAGCAACTAGTAGAGCTTGCTGTGCAGCTGTTGTTTCTCGTACAGTGTCTGAAACACAAATGGTAATCGGTATTTTAGAATTGGCAAGTAGTGTTTAAGGATCTTAACAAGAATCAACATATGCAGCAGAATGAAAGTGTATTACTTAGCTGTAAGTATTCTACTCAAAGTAGTCATTTATGAATTCACACACAATGGTTAGATGAATACACCAGAGCCTATTTGCAATGTTCTATAACTTATGGATTTTGTTTGTTTGTTTGTTAGAAACCACACCTGTATGCAGCATACATAAGCAGGTGCAGTTTCCACTAAATCCTTGGTAATCTGAAAGGAATGCTGAAATTACTCAATGCTGAACAGAATTAGACAATGGATTGTGTGAATAACCAGTTCTATATACATATAATGTACATAGCTTGTTATCCGGTACAAAATCTAGTGCTCACAAGGTGACTGAACAAAGCACAGGTCTTCAATTCTTCATGAATGAATGTCCATAATGAAGAATAAAAGTGGAATGCTGGGCTCAAGTAACAGCCTGCATAATTTTGATATTATAATATGTCATGACACCTGTGGCTTTAAAGTGATCAAAAATCTGAGGAAGATACTGTCATTTAGATAGATCAAAACAAAGTTTGATTTCTGCAACTTTCTATATGAAAAGATTTTGAGAAAAAAACCTCAATCCCTTGGAGGGACCTTGAAAAGCCTAAAATAAATCCAAGTCATTTTGTAATGATGTAATTTTATGACACAGAAAGCAACTCTTGCAACACCAAGGGAATGCAATGGCTTTTGGGGTAATATTGAGCATTGAGGGGGAAAATAGGCATGATTCATCTTCTAAATGGAGTGTGGGGAAGGGGTTTCAGGAGATCTGTGAAAAATGTTATTTGGAGATCTCTGAAAGGGATTATTTTATTTTATGAAGAATAATGATGAATCTCAACCTATGAAATATATTTCTCAGTAAGTCTAATTCACTGCTACCAAGAATACAATTTTCCATGAAAAAAGATGATTTGAACCAGTCACTCACTGTTGAAATGGCTGTAACATTAGAACCAGGGAAAGATCCCAAACAGGAACTGATAGGGATATTAGTGATAAACACAATCAAATATTTTCTAAAACTCTTTAAAATGCATTAGAAAAGAGTTAAATAATATCCACCAGAGGGCAAAAGAAAGAAGTATGTTTATGGAAGTGAAAACCAAGCCATAGTGCTTCCGAAATAAAGGAAAACCCAAAAGGAGAGATACTGAAGGGAACTGAATTTATTCCTTTCTTGCATAATCTACAAAGGATCTGTACTTAGCTGCATAACAAGTTCTTATGCAAGGCTTCCAAGAAGCTAGGAGAACCTATCTATGTGAACCTGAAGGGAAGTTATGGCCAAATCCTTCCAGCTGTATGGGAAAGATAGTAGAACAGTAGTTGGTAGCAGGTTATCTCAGGACACAAAGATATTCTCAAAGCAAGCTAGCTGAAGTCTGAACTGCTGACCCTATTACATGATAATGAGGATGCAACTGGCTAATTTTTTGGAGATTTTTGCAAGGACCCTGGTAGCAGAGGACCAGGCTGAAGAAGGTACCAGAAAATATTCATTCCATGAGAATAAAAAGTCCTAATAGTTCTACCTCTGCCAGCAGCTTTGAGTGTACAGCAGGGAAACTAGATTGCTTTAGTATTACTTGATCAACCGATCATGGTTGTATTCAGTATATAGATTTCAATAATGAAAATCATACAAATCCATGCCTAATGGGAAATGTGAGGTTTAAACGTGGAGTGGATTTACTAACACTTTCTTGGCATCACCTGATACCATTTGAGCTGTTTAACACCTAAATAGATCCCGGAAGACTGACAATGCTAATCATTTCACTGACAGGGTACTGAAATACTTCTGATGGAGACCAAGATCTATGGATGTATTAAATATGTGTCTCTCATTCAGAAATTAGCATGCCAGTGGCGACAAACTGTATCAGAGAAATAGTTGCCCCTTGATGCTTAGCTACAGGTTGTAAGCATCAATTTACAGCTTGTTGATACATTGGAAAGATGGAGCATGATGGAGAGATTCCAAGGATGGAGATATTTGAAACCAGATGTAATGATGTTAACATGCTTGTAAGGAACACTTCCAGAGATCAGCAAAATAGTCCTTATCGCTATCATTTGCATCTGTTGGCGTAAAAAGAAGCTTAACATTCACACTCAGTGAAATGACCCTGATAGTGACTCTTATGAATTGGATAACCCTCCAAAGAATGATAAAATATCTCATAATTGCCCCAGAGCTTCAACCGTATGGAAGGGTATGTGGTAATATTTACCAAGAATTTTACTTTGTGTATGAATTACAGAGACTAGATAAGGGAGTCTCATTTTTGAATGCTTCTTTAAATAGGAGTTTAACTTAGTACAGAGCAAACGCAGATGGATACATAAATTTGTATATGTTCAGATGGATGATATCCCAACCATTAATTTCTGTCTGTGAAATTCAATTCACTCTGTTATCAAGCCATCAATTTCAGGATACAGTTCTCTTTGAAACTTTCAACATGATAACAATCAATTCAATAAATACAAATTCTCAATCTACTCGTATCGATTTTAAAAAACACATACCAACAAAGTTTTTCCAAGAGAATCTATTATCCGTCTGCTTCCAAGATTGAGGCCATGCCATCAAAACAGTATTATGTTTCATCCCCCCAAGACCAGCAGATTGAATCAAATGAGAGATTCCATCTCTAACACTGGGGGACACTATGATTTGGCAAAATCCTTTGGTTTTTTCTGTTCCCATTAAAGATCGAATATTCTTTAGGGGAAAAAACACAAGTTAGGGTAAAAGATATTTAGACAAAAAATATTATGAAGAATGAATGCATTTTTAATAAGTTTCTCAAGTAAGCTTTTGTGAATGCCAGTTTAATTATGAAATTAAGATAGCCCTGGGAAAAAAAGATACTTTAAATGAACAAGTGATCTGGCTAAATCAAAAGGAAAGAAGTCACAGGCTAAAATGAAAACATTTAAAGTTCTAAAAATTAGGAAATGAATCACTGATGGACCAATTATCACTTTGTTACCTGGAAATTGGATTTGCTTCTTAAACAGGATGCAAATTTAGCAATTTATATGAGTAAGTAAACGGAAGAAGACTAGGTGTAATTAACTCTACTTGTGCAATCTCCTTTTGTGTTTCCAGAACTAAATATAAATTAATATAATAGCATAGATTTTAATATTAGGAAAATTGACATGGACTATAGCTTCTCCTTGCTTTAAAATTATTCTAAGTGTCTTATTGATTCCATAATTATGTATGCAAAATAACATATATTGGTTACATGTAATTAAGTTACTTAGTCTTAGCCAGGGTTCAGTAATTACTCCTGAAATGTTCCTCATGTTTATTCTTTTCTCAATTGAAGTTCATTCTTCTATGTATACAGTCTCTCTTTACTATTTTGAAAAGTAAAACACAATTTCAAAATATCATCTAATTTTAGGAAACAGCTATATTGAACTGCTATATTGCTTTTAAAATAATCAAACAGTGGAATAAAAAATTTATATCAGAAATCATTTACAAACTGCTGAACCATTCTCTTTTCCTGAAATTATTCCAAATAGACTTCTGAATGTCACTATCTTGTTAAATATTTTGCATTTTACATTTTGCTTCAAATAATCTCAAGTTTATTCTAATTCTGTACTGCAGACAATTCAAACCCTGTTCTTGTGAAAAGGCCTATTCAAACCTTTCTAAATATAGATATTAAAAACAACACATTTTATGCTCTCTTTTATACATTATAATATTTTGTGTAAGTAATTGGATAGCTTGGGGCATCATGCATTGAATTCTGAAAAAATTATAATTGAAAAAATTGTAAACAAAATGTATTAGTAGGCTATTTTTCTTTTTGCAGAATACATAAGTGATAAACCTCTGAAGCACAAAGAATCTTCTACTATATTTGTTAGGTAGGTCAGGATCTGCTATAAATCATGATCTCTTGTTTTTGTGCATATCATGTTCCCTATTCCAAAGACTTGGACTACACTGATAACTTCTAGCTGTAATGTCTATCTTCCTTTATGGACAGCAAAATGGATGAACTCAATTACAAGTTCAATACTGGATATTCTGAAGTCCAAGGTTGGAAACAGAACACCCCGCCAAAAATTATTTATCTGGTTGTTAAGAATTAACAACTGTAGAAAAATTAAAAACCAATCTCTCCTCTTAGTATTTAGAGAGTGACCAATCTGAACTTGATGCCATTCACAGAACAGCAACCAATTGTTTATTGGGGGGTGGTTTTTTTTTTGGGGGGGGGTGTACTATTGGAACTCCTACTACCTGGTTAAGAAACAATGTTTCCCCATATAGCGATAAGACTGATCAATCAATACATTTTATAGTTATTAAAATCAAAAACTTATAGTGATAAGGAATTCTTGCCAGAGCATGTGAAAGAAGTATCCCTTCTATAAATATCTTTCTCCAAGTGCTGCCATCTACTTTACAAAAGGTTTAGTGTTCAGTTTTCCAATAAAAGTGAATATCCAATGAAGAAAATATAATTGGTCAATTTGTAAATTTGATATACATATATTTGCTTTTATAATGTAAGTTATGGTTACTTATTGATGTTATTGTTGTGACTGTGAGATGGGTGGCTATATACATCAATTATTTAGTAAGTAAACCAACAAATAAACTTCTACCTTTTATCTCAGCGCCAAATGTATTAGTATTATATTGCAGTTACATGCAGTTCTTGACTGGCTTTTAATCACCTTCAGATATTGACTATAGAGTTATAGGCAGGATTATTATGCACGGTATTATTATCAGAAATCTCAAATATAAATGCATTTTATAAATATAAATGCTGTAAAAAGGGGGAGATTGTTTCATTGGAAGAGGAAGAAAAATAAAGGTGATAAAAGTTCAAAGACAACTAAACAAAATGATATCCAAATTTATTTGGTCAGGGAAAAGTTTATAAAAAACTTAAACTGCGACAGGATAGCAGAAATAAGGGAGGCTTTGGCCTCCCAGATTGGGAGCTTTATTACCAGGCAGCAGCCATGACATGGCTCAAGGATTGGATCCAATTGAAAAATAAAAAGATACTAATGATAGAAGACCACGATCTCCAAATTGGT
>JANHFT010004837.1:159969-172327 GCA_032467955.1 Pseudoxenodon macrops
CTGGGAGGGGAGGAAAATCCCATTCATACTTCCAGAGGCATCTAGTAAGAAACGTCCTGCTATGTACGTGGGATTAAAAAAAAAATCATTATATGAAGATCCCAATTTGGTTATCAGCGATGGAGGCAATAATCTATCCAAATACCATAGATTTTAACAAAATGGTGAGTTATGCAGAACTCTTGGATGAAAAAGGAGAATTAAAATCAGCACAGGATTTGAAAAAACAAGGAATTGATATGGAATGGTAGCCCTATTTACAAATTAAGACAAGATTTAAAAAAGACCGTGAACAATATGGTACCTATGAGAAACAATTAGAATTGGACAAACTACTACAAGGAACGGAGGGGAAATAATTACCAAAATATATAATTTTATCTTGATACAAAATGGAGGAAGAGACAGTAAAGGAGACAATGATAAGTTGGGCCAGGAATTTTGGCTATAGTATAGAGCTAGAATGTTGGGATAAATTATGGGAAAGAAATTATAAACTTATGATGGCGGTAGCCTACAAGGAGAATCTTTACAAAATGTTCTATCGGTAGCATTTGCCGCCAGTGAGATTGGCCAAAATGTTCCCAAATCTATCCCTTGAATGTTGGAGATGCAGTCATAAATTTGGAACGCTCTACCATATGTGGTGGATATGCCCCAAATCAGAAAAGACTGGCTCAAAATTAATGAATGGCTGGAAGAAATCACGGAACATAAGATAGAATGGAAACCAGAATTATTTCTATTAGGAATATTAGATCAGAAAATGGGTAAGCATTTTCAATACATAATACTACACACACTAACTGCTGCTAGGATTGCCTTTGGAGACAGACAAATATTCCCTCAGATTAAATGGTAATTAGGAAGATACTTGAGTGTGCAGAAATGGAGTTAAAAGAAAGAGAAGAATCGAACTATTATAAAATTTGGAGTAGACTGTATAAGTGGCTAGAGAACAGAAGCCAAAACAAGAAATAGGAGTTTTAAATTATTGATTATAATACAAATACAATGTATATATGTATAATCAGTATTATATTATTACAATTGTTATAACCTATGGGAAGGCAAATGTAGAATAGTGAATTACAAAAGCAGAACATACATGCTGATACGGAAAGTTGGAAAATTATGTTATATTGTTGTGTTTGCTTCCCCCCCCCCATTTTAAAGTTGGAAAATATTTAATAAAAACTGTTTTTTAAAAAGCTGAAAGAATAAGAAGAAATTGTTTCTTATGAATATCTTATCTACACTGACTCTCAATCTTTCATGTAGCAATGACTAGAGAAACATCTGTTATCAAATAAGTGTTTTTACAAATTACAAAATAGCGTCGATTCTTTGAATATTGTTAAGTTTTTTTCTAGGTAATTAACATAAAAAGCAGGAATTTCCATTAGCAGTTTTGTGATACTAGAAAGCAAACATGACTATTAAGTCTTACTATCCTTATTTTCTTGGTGTTCATATATATATATACACACCTCTTCAGCTCGTTCAGCTTCTGCATATTTATCAAGATATGTTCCTGGGAGTACAGATCCCACAATGGTCAATCCTTTTCCAGCTTTCAATTGACAAGTAAATGAAAGCAGCCGAGGATGTTTTACTAACTGTTCTGAATCCAAATTCAGTAGTACCAAGACTTGAGGCCTGAAGTATATAACATAAAAATAAACTGTAAAGGATGCCTCCACAAGATCATAATTTTCCAACACAATAACACAGCATTTCACAACATTATAGGCATTATTTTCAATATATTTGCACTACAATTTACAGGTGGCTCTCCCTGTTATGTTTACTCCCAGATAACTGAAAATAAGATGTTATGTGTTAAATATTAAATGCATTCTTACCTCCAATTTTTGGTATGAGGGTGACCATGGTCAACTCGAAGTAGAGCATAACGAGCAGCATTTAAGGACAACCCTCGGATTCCATCTCCCCATTCTTTTTCAGCTCTTAAAAGCAGAATTAACAGAGGTTCGCAAACATTACATGTTTGTGATAGTTCTATTTTGTTTTGATACAGCAGACAATATAAAGGGGGTTCAGGGGCACACGTTTATACATTATGCTTTATTTTAGACATATTTCTTTGAGTGCTATTAATGGCAATTATTAACATGTAACAAATGTGAATTTACATGAATGAAAGTCCATTGATGCAAGAGTGGTAAACTGCTTAAAACCGTAACAACTTTTTAACAGATGTGTAATTAGAATTTACTGACTGATGGAAATGCATATAATATAATGCATTTAATATCTGCAGTCTGTTTCACCATCTTTAAATCTCTTCCAAAAGAAATGCTATTTATTTAGTGGATTACAGAGTAACCAGAATGGATGATCCGGTCCTTTGAAGTATAAATATCACATCATAACTAATATTTGTCATCTATATCTACATTTTACATATAAAATTCAATATTGATATTTCATTGAAATAAATGGTCATAGCATAAATCACAATTGCACATTCATTTCACAAGTCTTGGTTGGATCTCATCTTTGTTTTTGAATGTACTGAAACTTGAATAAATCCTTTCCCTCATTTTCTCCCAAGTGGAAATATTTGAATAACTAGCTTTTTCCCAATCATGAAGCAACTAATTCCTATATTTTTTATTATATAATTATATTTTTTTATTTATGAGCCCATGTAATAAGTAATTAGCGGATGCATGGTAAAATTTACCTACAGATCAGGGTAACAACCTGATTTTTACCAGATATGCTGGATTACATACTGCAAAAACACAGGCAACACAGGCAAGGAATACATGATTTATATTTTAAAGCATCCAGTGAGCATTAACTTGCATATTCCTATGACATGTAATCCATTTTTTACATATTTAATATAATGTTCAGCATTTAAGTTTTTTTTCTTAAAATAAATGTACAAAATAGCTGAAAAATAAAGATATGAAATAAAGATGGAATAAAGATATTAAATAATTGGTGTCTTTTTAAAAGAACATTGCAACAAAATTGAATACTAAATTACATATATTGTAAATAACACTTTTAATTAAATGTTTTGTGTTTATGTCATAAAGATTACTTTCCCCCAAGTGTATGAGTTTTTATAATCAAACAATAAATAAATATGTATGCTTACCCTCTGTATTCTATGTATTTATAAATACATCCTGCAATTAGCATGGCAACCAAGGCATAGTACCAAGAGCAAATGAACATCAAAGCAAGACACAAACTCATTCCTAAGAAAGAAAGAGTCCTGAAAGGAAACATGTTCTTAGTTGGTCATATTTATGTATATGTTCTACTTAATCTAACACAATGACAGCGTTTCTAAACTAACATCATTCAATATACATGCTTAACAGAATAACGCAAATACAATAATTAATCCTATTGCTATGCCTGGCTTTTATCAAGGAACTCAAGGTAATATAAAATAATCATAAGTGACATGGTCTCAACGTTAAAAAATGAACTTGTCCACAAATTATAATGCTAAATGTATAACATAAAGGTGTCTCTATAAATAGAAAAATGTAAAGATTTAAAGTTATTCCAAAGATGTACCCCATAAACCAATTCTCTTTTGGAAATATTTGCATGTTCCATCAAATACTGATCCTTTCTAACCTACAGTATTTTTTTCATAGTACAAACAAAACTACAGCATTAGCTGGTTTGTTATATGTTTTACTTTGATTGTCACTTCCCAAGCCTTGCATGGTTTAGGGTATGTGCACTTCTCTCTAGAGTATCTGTCCACTGAGATAGTAAGGTGGCTCACTCTGTGTTACTTGCTCCACTGTCATTTTTGGGAATTATGCAAGTGAGCCTTTTCAAATGCTGTTCCTTTTTTAAGGAACAATATTCCCTCAAATATCTAAGTGGAGGCCTCCCTTCGGCTCAAAAAAATCAATTAAATTCATCAGGCCTTGGGTGAATAATAGTACCATATGCGTTCTCTCTAGGAAAAGAAGCTCTTTTGCTTGGTTACTATTGAATGAATCAGATTTCCAGTACTATATTTTTCTATATATTATTATTATTGTTGTTGTTATAAATTAGGGGTGATGCTAATCTGTACTATTTGTATTAAAATCTAATTTACAAGGGTTAAAATTATACTATATCAGTGAAAGCTGGTTTCATTCACCGTAGTTTTATAAGACGAATTACATAAATTCATACATAAATGCTCTGTACTAAATTTCCAGTGGAACCCTCTACTAGATTATCAATTTACTAGAATATGCATTAGAAGTCTATAAATAAAAATTATAAATATAATTTTTTAAGGAACATTTATAAGTGAAATTGTATATGTAAATCTGTTTAAGCTCTAATTTGTGCAGTGAAATATACTTCCAATTCCTATATTCTGTTCAGTCAAAAATAATACTTTGTTCTTGCTATCTATTTTCCTGCTCTCCTATAGAAATAATGGGAAATAACTCTCTTCCTTTATTTCTTATACAAAATTATATTCTCTTATAAAGGGCTGAAATAAATAAGCAAATAAACAAAAATGTTTTATAACTAAAAATATATTGTATTTTTCGGACTATAAGATGCACCTAGATTTACAGGAGGAAAACAAGAAAAAAATAGTTTTTAGCCTCCGCGTGTTGCATTTTCACCCTCCCCGGCTCCCAGAAGCACTCTGCAGTGCTCCGCACGTCCCTTTTTTGGCAAAAACGGGATGTGCAGAGTACTGCAGAGTGGTTCTGGGGACTGTGGAGGGTGGAAATGCAATGCACAGAGGGTTCAGGAGCCCAAAAACAAACCTGTATTCGGTTTATAAGGCGCACCAAAATTTTCACCCAGTTTTTTTTGGGGGAGGGTTGTGTTTCTTATACTCCGAAAAAGATGGTAAGTTATCTTTAAAATAAATAAATTTATAAACCAAATGCTTCCAGAATTAAATTAGTAAAGAACATGGCGTACCAGTGATAATATTTGAAACGAGGTCTCCAGTTTGGAGTCCGGAGAAGAGTCTGAAGTGCACATGCCAAGTTCACAAACAGATAGCACATAAGGAAAAACCTAGGGAAAAAACCAATGTTTATAATTTAAACTAATGGCACTATTCACTCAAGACATGAGAACAAAGATAGCCCAGTGAAAGAAAAAGAAGACAAAGTTACAAATAGAAATTGCAATCTTAAAAGATTTCTGATGGTGTAACAAGCCAGTCCAGACAATTTTTGTAATTAAGTGGTGAGACATGTGATTTGTTGCCTTTCTGCAGTTTCAAAAAAAACAAAGGTTCCTTTCACACAAAAAACTGAAGTTTGAGGTATTAAAAAAGAGACAATACTTGCCAGAGTGTGATTCTACATTACACTTCACAACATTAAATAAAAAGGCTAGCGTTCCATAATATACTATAATGCCTATCCCAATTTTGTGTTTTATGAGATTGATGCTCACTAGTAAAAGAAAGTAAAAGGCTGGTAGTGAAAAAACAAATAACAGTGTTATTTCTCCATCAGAATTTTAACATCTTTCTCAGTAAAAGAGACAGGAAACTTTTTCCTGAATCTAATTCTGTGAGGAAAGTCTAAACAGACACACACAACCTTGTCATGTCACCTTTCTCCTCCTTCACAGCTACTTTTAAAGGAGGAATTTTCTCCTTCTCCACAGCCACAGGAAACCTACATTTCTTGGTATGGTCTCCCTATTGTGGGGTTATAAACATGCTGCATCCTCATGCCATGCAAAAAGACTGAAAATGTACGCAATAAGAGTGCTTCGTAGTACAGTACTTCCATCCAGATTCAAAGACCAAAAAGTGATCAGGAGATTTGTGAGCACAGACCTAGCATTAAACACACATCTTTCTTTCATATTAAGCACTTCTCCCAACAACTTTGACTCTGTGTTATCTTACCGGTGGCAAATGAGAAATGCCTGATTGAATGACATATTATAAGTGGAATGAATACTCGGTCAGTAGTCCCAGACCAAGTACAAAGTGCAGTTTCTCTTACTTTCTCAGAGCAGTACTCTCAAATTATCACCAGTGTATATGTTGTTACAAATGCAGGTTAAGAAATTGTGTTAAATTTGCAGGAGAAATTCTTAATCCATCTTTCATTTGCTCTTTTCCCCAATCTGCCTACCAAATTGTTACTGTCTGATATTGTTTTTTAATAAAAAATTATTTATTATCTATCTTTTTGATGAAACTAAACATCACACTATCTCTTTCATCTCTTATTTCAGTCATCTTCTTTTTATGTAAGAATGACTCCTTAAAGTATTTTATTTTGGCTAGTATTCTTCAGTTTTAGCTTTCAGGTTTTATTAAAGCAATTCTATTCCTTTTAAAGTCATTCTATTAATTTTGTCTTTTGGATATTGTCTCTGGAACTCCTTATGACTTGATACCCAACTTTGCCAAGTGCTTCCTAAAAATAAGACTGCAATTTTAAAATGATTTTAAGATAAATTGCAACACAAATATGTTAAAATCTACAAAGACATACGTACATGGAGAGTATTGGAGCCACACTATCCAGAGAAGCAATAAGAATTCCAATCTCACAAATAAATGCAGTGAGGAGCAAAGCCCATGTAGGTTCTCCATTTGCTTTTCCATGACCAAACACCTTAAAAAAACATAACTGTGTTTAATGAAAAGATACAATATACTCAGTTCAAATATAATTATCAACCGCAGTAGATTAACGTGTATAATTTTTGAAAGTCACAAATCTGAAGCAGCTTAGTTCAAAACAAATACTATATTTTTCACTCCATAAGACATGCCACCACCGCCCCCAAAAGTGGGTGGAAATGTCTGAGCGTCTTAAGGAGCGAATATTGCATCCTTTGGTAAATTGCAGCCGGGACGCAGTCGCAGGGTCCTTTTACAGTGCTGAACCCCACCTCTTCTCTCTTTGTCATAACCCACCTCTTCTGTCACTTTTCCGCAGTGCAGGACTCAATAGGCAGAGCTGGCACATGAGAGAACACTTATCTGTGGTCCTCTCAGGCTCCACCTGATTTTTTTTCTTGTTTTCCTCTTCTAAACCTAGGTACGTCTTATGGTCAGTGCGAAAAATACGGTATATATTTCAAGTTTAGATTGGCATACCACCTTTGGAATACAGGTAGTCTTAAAATGGCAATCGGGACTCAAATTTCCATCACTAAATGATGGCTATTCCTGTAACCCCAGTTGCCATTGTTAACCGAGTCTCATGATCAACTCCCTGCCAGATTCCCACAACCAAGTTAGCAAAAAAGGCAGCAGGAAATTGCAAATCCTAGGCAGTTCACAAGCAGGCCAGCAGGCAGATATGTGGCTGCTGCCAGAAGGATGCACAAAGGGGCAAGGGAGGCATAGTGAGGCTCAGGACAGAGTGCATACGTGTGTGTAAGGGAGGCACACTAAGCGTGGGGGGGGGAGATGTTCAAAAGCGTGAAATGGAGAGGGGTATGTAGGGGTGTGTGAAGAAGGTGTGGTGAGACTCAAGAGTTGCAAGGGAGGTGCAATGAGGCTCAGGTAAAATGGCTAGCAAAATCAAGCACTAAAATATGCAGGTAGTAAAGAAAACATGGCAGAGAGGAAACAGATCTTTGTATGGTAAGTGAGTCTGGCATGACAGGATGGGAGGAAGGATGCAATTGTGGAGAGTGGGGGGGGAGGGATAGGCAGGGTGAATGTTGCAGTGCCTCTGAGGTCGTTCGCAAGGATAAAGGACTGCTGTGGTGTTGCAACATTGTAATTTTGGAACTATGTCATAAATATTTGGGAGGTTGTTATCGCGTAACTTTGAACGGTCATTAAGTGAACTGTCGTAACTCAAGGATTACCTGTATTATTATCACAGAATATTTTGAAGATATAAAGTAATTTGATTGACTTGGTTAGTATGGTATATGAAAGTCAATGAGGTTGCAAACTATTAGCTTATCATCATGAGAACTTAAATCAGTTTTGGGTTGTTCAGTAGTCCAGGTATTTTTAAACTTGGTGATACTTATATCTCTAAAGCTAAATAACTTTGTGTCAATTCCCCAATAAATAACCAAATAAAAGTGCTGTGGTTGGTGGATGATGTTGACTGACTGTCAGACTTAGAGGCTTGTCAATCTCCACAGAATCCATTTCCTGCTTCCTCCGTGGACTTGTCTGGGCAAAACTGCAGGAATTTGGGTCTGTGCTCCCACTCAAAGCAGGAGCATTGTTGATGTGGTTTTATGCTTTCCAAACAAATGCAACTTCTCTCCAGGGGTCTGACATTCCCACACTTTGAGAATTCTTGCAATAGTCCATTATTAAACACATGGTTTACCAGACTTATAAATACTGAATAAAATTAGGCTCAGAGAGTGTAAAGGAGAGACATGTATGGCCCTAACAGATTAAGATTCTGGATATTTATTTGATTACCCAAAGAGATACTAAAAACTAATTTTTACTGAAGTTGTCCAGAGTTTTGTGGCTTACATCTAGTAAACATATAATAAATGTCAAACTAGGTTTATAGCTACTTACAATAACCTCTATTCTACTGAACACAGTCAATAAACTACAGTCCTGTAAATCAATCTGATAACTACAATTTTACAACGGGAAGTCAGTAATTCACTTTCACTAAATTTGATCCCTGTATCATGAGCCTGAAATTTTCCCTTTGGTGTCTTATCCTACAAGCATAAAAACAGATAATATGACCCATTTTAATGATGCATACTTGATTTACCTTGATCTCTGCCCCCACCCCACCCCCTTTTCTAATTTTATCATCACTTCTTCACTTGTTTGGAATAACAATCCTGTGTGGTTGTGGCTAGCATAGATTGTGACCTATACAATGTACATACATCGTAATTTTGATGGTGTTGTGATGAAAAGAATACCCTTTGCGACAGGCAAACATGACAGCAGCAACTGCTGCTGCAGTTATAGTTAGCAAGCAGCAGCAGCAACAGACTTATTGTACTGTCCCCTGCTTTATTTAGCCCAGCTGAATTGCTCTGTAAGCCACAGCAGGTGAAATGAGGTCAAATCGGTCTGTAAGGATTGCTGCTCTGAACAGAAAGACATCAGTTAATGCTTTAGCGCAATCTATGTAGGTATATCTTCTGGTTCCTGGCCCCATCTCCTCTCCGCCCTCTTAATCTAAAGGAGTTCAGTTGTGCTTCTCAGCAGCAAGAAGTGACACGACCAATGGCCGGCTTAACACAGTAGCCGCAATATGTTCCATTTGAAATTCCAACTCATACAGGAGAACAGAAATATGACATTTTTAGCCTATAGAAATTAAGCAAAGCCAAATTGAACAGGGTGCTCTGCTTCCCAAGGAAGAGGTAGACTAAATCTATATCTACTGTATATCTAAATCTATATGTATATGTATATCATCTATCTATCTATCTATCTATCTATCTATCTATCTATCTATCTATCTATCTATCTATCTATCTATCTATCTATCTGATTTAAATTGGGGGTGGTGGTGGAGAAAAATGGGATGAAAATCCATGATTTTCTTGCAACCATAGGCATTATGGCTCTCCTCTTTTGATATTATGTGATCCAATAATCTCAACCTGATATCATGATATCAGATCTTCTCTTGCATCATAAGGCTGAAATGTCCTTTTCTCTTACAGGCTATGACAGCCTTAGAAACATCTCAATAAATCTAGTTTTCGCCACACACACAAATAGAGCAAAACTACAGCTAAACAAATGAATAAAATACCCACCAAACAGATTATTTTAACAGCAAAGATGTAAAAATAGTAAAAATTAAATAAACACAGAAATTCACCTGAAGAAATGGAACAATGCCATCTCTTGCAATTGCCTGCAGTAGCCGGGGGGCACCAGTGAGACTCTGAAGACCAGCACCACATGTGGAAAAGAATGAACCAATTACAATAACCCATGGAGAGGGCCATGCCAACGTACCAATCACTAGGTTTCCATTAACTGCTTGTCCAAATCTTGTGGGAAAGAACACATACAACATTAAACAAACAAGGAGAGCTAAATAAATTATACACACAAAATTGCTAACTCTATTTAAAAAACTCCTTTCAGAAAAATGAAGAGGCATTTCTTATGATGAACAAAAATGAACTTGAGGAAGGACATTTGTTTTCCCCCCATAAAAGCTGCTTTTGAGTTCTCTAGTATTTTACTTTCTCATTCCACACATTCAGTTAAATATTATATCCTAATTTTAAATACATAGATTTTAAAAAGAACTTCAGAAAAAGTCTTTCTACATACTTGTCTCTCAAAACCACGCCTTCTATGCAGGCTCCAAAAAGAATTATACAGGAAAGATCTGTAAAATATGACTCAAGGAACTTTAAAGCAAACAAAATTGAGAGAAGTGCTCTTTAATACTCTGTGTACTTCAGGATTATAGAACGTTTTCAAGAAAACAATAATTGTGTTTAGAAAGAGTTGAATATCTAATTAATTCTGTCACAGAAATTATCACATTTGTATTTCGCTCTCTGACTATTGTTTTCACACATAAAATAAAATGTGCAAGAAAAGCCCTTTTCACATTTCAAAACTGTATTATTTGTAATGTGCTAATATAGGTATTATTTCTTATAATCTCGCAATATACATTAAATCCTTGTAGTGTAGATCTGGTATCTATTTAATGTAACTTTCATCAGTATTATCTTACATTTTATTGATTTTTACTTATGAGACAAAGTATGTATGTCAAATAATAATTTTATTCATTCCTATTCACAGAGAGATAAATGATTTCAGCTCATAATTTGGTTAACTCTAATTTTAAATTTTTACATAAATAAAAATCTAAAACTCAAATGAAACATTTAGAATTCTGCAAAAACTAGAATTTGCTGTAATGTACAGTATTAGTTATTTGCTTTGGAGTATATACAGTACAGATGGCTAACTAAATACAGAAATGAAGTTCGGATGTTCTTGAAATTGAATAAAAAGGATACAGATAAATGATGTCGTTGAAATGGCTAAAATTGTTCCAGTTGGAATAGATTTTTGAGCATCCCGAAGATCTCCAGACCGATTTGAACCTGCCATAATACCTAAACACAAGGACAAACCAATCCATTAAAAATGCCATTAAGGAACAGAGCAATCTATTTAGTTCATCATTTGAACTGAAGTGAATGCACTAAGAAGTCAAATGTTTATATAAACAGCAACAAACTTAGCTTAACCCACATTCATTCATTGAGAAAATTAGACAAAGACCAATTATGATTTAAAACAAATTTCAAATACAGGCTATCAGAAAATGGGAAAGGAAATAAACAAGATTTGGGAAAGTAGAAGGAAAATAATTATTTTTCAATATGTATTGAGAGACAAAAATGTGTTTTCTATTCTTCCTCACTGGTTAGTTGGTTTATTTATTTATTGGATTTATATGGTAACCCACTCACTCTCAGTGACTCGAGGAGGCTTACAAACAATAAAAACCCCAATATAAAAAGAATAAAATCAATGAATAGGCCACTTGTGTTGCGTTTTCTCTCTGTAAAAATAGAATTCAGTTACTTAAAGTAAAGGTTCCCCTCGCACATATGTGCTAGTTGTTCCTGACTCTAAGGGGCGGTGCTCATCTCTGTTTCAAAGCTGAAGAGCCAGTGCTGTCAGAAGAAGTCTTCATGGTCATGTAGCCAGCATGACTAACCGCCAAAGGCATATGGAAGGCTGTTACCTTCCCACCAAAGGTGGTCCTTATTTTTCTACTTGTATTTTTTACATGCTTTGGAATTGCTAAATGGATCTCTTATGTATACTTTTGTCAGTCTTCCACAATCTAGCATTTTCTATACATAATCTCCCATTGTGACTGAAGGGGCCAAGAGATTATAGATGTACAGGTAGTCCTTGACTTACAACTACAGTTGGAATTTTGGTCACTAAGGGATGCAGTCATTGAGCAAGCCATCATATGATTGATCCCAATGTTGTGATTTTTACTGTGCAAGTGAATCAAACTTCTCCCATTGTCTTTGCTTGGCAGAAACTGGTTGGGAAGGTCCCAAATTGTGATCAAACCACCATTCAGCAAATGTTCATATATTGAGGACTACTTGCATTCCAGCATACCTGGGGGTCAGTATCTTGGGAACAACGGGATATTTTCTATAAGGCCACAAATAGTTCAACATGATTTGAAGTTTCCCTGAATCCCAAAGCATATGTGTCATAATGCAAAAAGAGGACAGGTCTGTGGAGATTCTCAGTCATCCAGGTCATGGTTCTCCCAAACAGAGGTTCTACCGAGTAGGTAGTAGGCCGCTGGTGACATCATGGAGCCAGTTCTGGTCCATGGACGCCGCCATCTTTTTTGGGGGGGGATTCTTTTTCAAT
>JANHFT010004837.1:172427-191835 GCA_032467955.1 Pseudoxenodon macrops
TTGGTGGCTGACTATATATTTTTTTGTCCCTCTGTGTGTGTGTGTGTGTGTGTGTGTGTGTGTGTGTGTGTGTGTGTGTGTGTGTGTGCAGAGAGAGAGAGAGACAGAGAGAGAGATTACTTAAGACTGTTCTAGGGCAAAATGATTCTGTCTCCTTAGAGGGATTTAAGCATTATTAGGGACTTTTCTGCAGGAGCTTCCTGTTAAATTTACATCAGCTTTCCAGAGCTAAATGATAAAAGAAATTAATAGTGGCTTGGCTGGGGTTTAAATTTCAAGTAACAGAGTATGTAACAATATGCAGCAAGGAGAAAATGCAGCTAAAAAGATAAATATTTTTTAATTGAGTGAGATAATATTGAGGGAAAATTCTTCCTTTTTAATTACACTATTTTGGTTTAGGTATTATTTTGCAAAAAAAGGAAACATTTTGCTACTAAAAATCTATCTTTTGCAGCAAAACAGCAAGGAGACAAAGTAACACGTGTTGCAAACACCACTTGTTTGAGAGAAAGGGCGTGTGTATGTCGTAGACTGTAAACTATTACAGGGGGAAGGCTATTACAAACAAGACATACACTCTTTAAAGTAATCAAGAGATGGTCAAATTGCTTATTACAAAAGGTAAGAAAAATATGGGGGGAAGTGGAAAGTAATGCAACATAATTTATTGTGACTTCCAATTAATTTATTTATCATATTTAAGAACCAGACCTCTCCCTCAGAGACATAGTTTTGGTGAAAGGCCCTATGTGTTGAAGTTATTGCTATACTGAATTCTTGGGCAGTGAAGGAGACAAAAATAAAAAATAGCAGCTAACCAGGATCTGAATTAGCACCGTATATTGTCCTGAAATATGTCAAAAAGATTTGGTTGCATGCAAATGTGTTTGCTGGTGTACTATTTGTGCTGTCAATGAAAAAATTGTTCTCTGCCACCAGTATTTGTGTTAGTCAAAGATGTATACAGAAGTTGTACGGAGGTGAGACATACAAAGACTGTATTTGATTACTGCTTTTTCCAGACTAGTAAAAATAGATTTGGGATGGGGGTTGCTTTCCTTGAATCCACACACATACTGAATAATTTCTGCTTGGTCTCTAATGTTTCATTCTTGATGCTAGCATTCATTCAAGGCTACAACTGTTTCAGGAGAAATGGATTATTTGGTTGCAGTATAGTGCTGTTTTAACATGTTTAGTAAGCAGGCTATATTAGATGGTGGAGCCTATTTCTCTTGGAAATCACCTTTCATATCCCTTTCTGTTGTTTTCCTTGCAAATAAGCTCATCAGGTATAAAACATGAAAGTACAATAATATCATAACTCTGATTATGTACTGTATTCTTCAATTTGGCATGTTTAAAGTATTCATAAAAATGTATCAGAAGTCATAATTTCCAACTTTATCCCAAAAGTGCTTTTTTTCAAAAGGCAAGTAGGCTTTGTTTTTTCCTTGAAGATGTTTCACTTTTCATCCCAAAGGCTTCTTCAATTCTGATTGGTTGTGTCAGGTCCCAAAAGGAGGAAAGACATGTGGCGATTCTTCCAAGCAGAATTCCTTATTCCTTATTAATACACTTACAGGCAGACTCTTGACAAACTGAAGCACATCAAGCATACTCTGAGAACTATTAGGGAGGGGTTGTCTTCACCTTCTTTTTCTCACGTAAAATATCTGGACCAAGCTACATTTTATTCCCCTGATTGCACTCCCTCTCTCCTGGGAATCGAGCCTTCTACACTCCATCACCAATTATCTACTACTGCCATTTATTTTTACATATTGTGTGAGGTTAGGACCCTGAAATGTAGCTCAACAAAATTTTAGATAAATAATTTATAATAACTACATTTTCTTATAGGAGGCAGAAAGGATGAAACAATACCTGTCACAGAAGGAAAATAAATCCCTACTAGCATGGTGAAATAAGTCATGATATCTGTATAAATGTAATAGACTTGTTCATCTTTTGCTTCATCTAAAACAGGAACTGAAGAAAGATTTTGTTTTTCCACAATTGTTCCTTTGTCTGAATAGGTGCTCCACAAATTATCTGCCATGGGAAAAAACACAAGATTTTGTTCACTCACAACAATTTTAAAAAAATATATAAACCAGTCCAGATGAAAAAATCTTTAAACTTATTCTCAAGTACTCATTGTGTCCCAAACATACCAATTACACAGCTTTATCTATTTCTGGGGAAAAATATCTACTTCATAAAAATGATATGTTGGATGTAGCCAATACCCCACTGAAACTGTGGGAAACATATCATGTATAGCTAGGACAAATCAAAATGAAAACATAAAGCAGCTGAACATATGCAACAAATAAATTAGGAACTCAAAGTTAAATGGACAGAGAAAAGGGGTTAAACAAAAGCTGCCATTTAAGCTCCCTTAAATAAAGGAACAATTTGTATTGATCATATTGACAAAACTCTTATTATCAGTTGAAAATCACTAGTTCAAAAAAAAATTAATTCCCAAAATCATTTCCACTGGAATTCCAGACTCACCAAGTAAGACTCCACTTTTAATTCCAGGAATACCTTGGATTTCTCTGACATTATTTAACTGAAAATACTCATCACAAGTAGCATTTGTGTCAGGATTATTGCCACAAAACCATCTCCACAATTGGGTAGTTACTGTTATGTTGTTTGTTTCAATATATTTAGCACAGGGAATATCCTTATCTTTTGCTAGGGTACGGTTTCCAAGAAGACATATACTAGAAAATATAATTAAACAAATAATTTAAAAGGCACTTTTTATTATTAAAAAGATAAATGAAAGACAATAAATCTTAAACTATTGTTGGCATCTATATCCTACTTTAAGCTTATATTAACAGCTCTGATCATAAATATGGAAATAGTCTACAATAAACTTAAACTACTTTTTATTAATGTTATGTGGCATCAAAATATTTCAAAAAGAGTGCTATTGGATTATTTTTTTTTAAAGAAAGAAAGCAAAGGGGGGGAGAGAGAGGTTAGGAATGAAGTAACTTCTGGAATTGTTGCTGTTTTATTTTAAATGACTGTACTGTAGGTGAAAAGGATATATACGTGTTCATAGGGAGCCAATTTGGCAAGAAGCCTGAAGCCTGTAAATTCTAATCCCAATTTAGGCACAAAGCCTGCTAGGTAGCTTTCAGCCATTCCCCCACCCCCACCCCTCTCTCTCAGCCCTAGGAAACAGGCAATGGCAAACCACTTCAGAAAATCTTATCAAGAAAACTGCAGGGAGTAGTCTAGACAGTTCCCAGCAGCCAACACTGATTTGAATGTGCACACATACAAGTATTCACATTTCTTTACTTGGGTTGAACAAAGGTTTCAAAAGAGGTCCTTCTTAAAATTTGGATGCAAGTATGGTGTACCTCTTTGGAATCACTAAAGCAACAGCATTGTGTACAAGGCTAGGGGAGTGTAAGGCCCATGTGGCTGCTTTGATAACTTTTTCTGATTGTCTGTATAAGTGAGCATGCATAGATATTTTGACCTCTTCCAGTGTAATTGTCTATTATTTGGGTTATTATTTAGATAGTGAAGTATCAGATAGTAAGTGAACAACTCTTCCACAAATGGAAATGTGTAAATGATTGAAGATCATTTATAATCTGTGAAGAACGTAAGAGATTAGGAAGCAGATTGAGAAAGCTATCAGTGTGGGTGTCATAATCATATGGTTAGAGGAATTGTAATAGAAATTAAAATGTTGACAACCACAAGTAAAATACTGGCCCTCTTTGAGTGCTTACCTAAACATGTGAAAGGCTTCACTCTGGATACAGAATGGGGTTTCACAACCTATAGTTCCCAAATGTCCCTATAGATGTGTATCTAGGACATCGGAAGAACAGATGTATTTCCAGAATCAGAAGCAAATATCCTTCTCTATGTGAATCGAGATCATAATAAATTAAGGTCCTAGATCCCACAGATATACTCATATTCAAGCAAATAGAAATACAACCATTTTATTGTTAGCCAGTTGAGGTAACAATGTGTGCATTCTATGCTCTATTCAATTTAAAGTTCTGTGCATTCAAAATAATGCAGAAGGTGACTAATGAGTGTTCTGCATTACTCTGTAGAATCTATCCAAAACAAAGGTATAGTACATGTGGATTCAAGGTAAACTCAAAATAATTTTAAAAAACTGAAAAGTGGGCCTTTACCAGAGACAGGCAAGCAACTATAACAGCTTCATTTAAATACTTTTTACAAAGAAGAGTGTGCTCTAAAAACCCCAATCACATTTCTTTGTGTATCTTTATGAAAGCTCAGATCACAACAATTTAATTACTATTATGCAGGCTACTGAATAAACATCCGTTCAGTGGTTCAAAGATCTGAAACATCAGAAAATGTGGAAATCAGGCTTTGAAACACTATGGCAGCAGTGTTCTCTCCCATCCATGGATACACCTGAGTGAAATCATTTTGGAAAACCTAGGATGACTTTTTGACATGTTTCAAGGGCTTGACCTGGTCTAATGCAAACATCACTAGCATTATTGGCTACTGCATTTTTTTAAACCTTTTTACCAGATTAAAATATTATAACTATCATTGATATTTAAATGTATCGTAGTAATGCACTTACGGAAAGTCTGGAGGATGAAATGCAGTTTTAATAACCCCTGCATAAATAGCCATAATTGAAAGGATTACACAAGCCAAGAAGACTAATGCAAGCTTATTGACATATTTGACTCCCACAAAAACAACTATAGCCATCAGAGCAACAATGCACGTCCCATAAACTCTCATATTGTTTAATGTGGCCTCCTCGCTTCCATGAAAAATAGCAGCATTAGGAGAAATATATTTCTGTAAGACAAATATTGAATATCGTTTTAGTACAATGTTCCAAATCATAAATAATTAAAACCACTGCAGTAAGAATCAACAGCAAGATTATAGACTAAAATGTAAATTTTAAAATAAAAAAGGGATAACTGATAACCTTGTCAATTCAACAGAGTCACTGGACAGTGAGATGGATAGCATATAAATATAATAAAGAAAAAATAAGCAGCTGGTAGACCTCTGGTTCAATTCAATTCATTATAGCCGAAGACCAGTACAAGCAGAATGCTCAACGAGTATCTATAAATCTATATCAATATATAATAAGCAAAATAGGAAGATTAATTTTCTCCCCAAATAATTTCTTATAAATTGAGGAGACATATGTGAGGAGAGAAGCAACTCATGAAAATGAAAGAATGCTGCACAGAGCAAATTACGCTGAGGATTAGATAGTGCTTGGGAGTGGCTCTTGCTCAATGTTTTTGCCTAAATGGGGCTTCTCCCTTGCCTTTTGTTCTTCCTTAACTTCTCCACCTTGACTCATCTCCACCCAGTTTACACTTTTCACTTATCGAGAGCTCTATCCTGCCTTATTTCGTGTTGCTACTTTTACTGGACGGAGGGATGGATCGTGTGCATTCAGTATTTCTATGTACCAGTATGGGAACATGGTCTTTGTATTTATTAAGAAAGAATGGTTGCTATATGCAGATGGGGAACAATTAATTGTATAAATGGAGTAACTCATGTTACAACTGATATTAATTCAAACAAAATATGCCTAGGCAAATATACACCTACACATAATTAACATGGGCAGGTTGGAATCTTCAGGACTGTTTCTGCCACAGTTAGCAACCCCTACATTGAGAAGGGGATAAGGTATTTATTACATAAGAGTATTCTTAGTACTCTTATTACATGGCATGAAGAGGAAAACATAACGTTAAATAAAAGACCTACCAGTAGAATTTCAATTGTGCCAAGAATATACATAGCTCCTGCAAAGGTTGTGCCCAAGTAAAAGCAAAGTCCCACAGCTCCACCAAACTCTGGCCCTAATGACCGTGAGATCATATAATACGAACCACCAGCTGTGAAATTAAAATGGAAAAGACACAAATTAGTATGGTAAGAACACATTAACCATATTCAACGCATATTTGTCTTGCTCAACAAATTGGGACACTAAATCAGATGAAGCATGCCAGAAAGCCAATCTGATTTGAAAGACTAAGTGAAATATTTTAGCGAGACCTTTAGCGAGAACGAAAGCTAGCAATGCATACTGAAGGGGTATTCCACCAAACAGATTAGAAGTATTCCCTCAAAGAGTTAAATCAGATGCATTCTTTGGAAGACTTGTGTGGCTATTTCAAAGGCTATCCTATGTGTGAGCATGCATACCCCATTGTACAGATAATATGACACCAATGCTTCAAGGAGGGAGACTTAGATGAGTCTACTATCTTTAAAACTATTTATTTTTGCATCCGCAAGTCAATTTTGAATCCTGGTGACTGCCTAGATTAGTCCTTGAAATTTTTTTGGCAAGATTTTCAAAAATGATTTGCTATTGTCTCCTTTCTAGGGCTGAGAAAATGTGATTGGCCCAAGGTAATCTAGTTAGCTTCATACATAAGGTTGGACAAGAATGCCTTAATCACCACACTGAACTGTCTCTCAAAACACTTAGTAATGTAAATTAATTCTAACTTCTAAATTAATTCTAGCAATATAAAATATTTACTACAGGTAGCCCTCGACTTATGACCACTATTGAGCCCAAATTTTTGGTTGCTGAGCGAGACAGATGTTCAGTGAGTTTTGCCCCATTTTACAATCTTTCTGCCTATCTGTTTTAGACTCTTTCCCCCTTTTTAAATATTACATACCCAATCATACCACTCATGGCTAATATACAGAATGATATTGCACTTAAAAATAAACTATATCAGACACAATATCTTTATAATAGAACTAAAAAGCGTTTCAGATGCACTAACAAATCTCTTGCGGTGATCAATTCTCACTTAAAAAGCCCTTTGCTTATTAAAAAGAAATGTTAAGCATAAAGGAGGTAACTAATGACAATTATATACCAAGGTAGATTACTTAACACTTAATGAGAGTTTGAAGAAGACTGAAAGTAGTCTCATTTATTGGGAGATAATATTGTTTCTTGAGATGTTTTGGAGATCAAAATCAGGCCTAGCTACTATACACAGAAGTGAACATGGAAAATATTTACTATAGTTCATTTAGTGACTATTCAAAGTTTTCACACTTACAATTGTTGCAGCATGGTCACGTGATTTACATTTGGATGCTTGGCAGCCGACTCACATTTATGACGGTTGCAATGTCCTGGAGTCATGTGATCCCCTTTTGGGACCTTCTGACAAGCAAAGTCAATGGGGAAACCAGATTCACTTAACAACCGTATTACTAATATAAGAACGGCTGTGATTCACTTAACAAATGTGGCAAGAAAAGTTGTAAAATGAGGCAAAACTCACAACAAATGTATGCAAAGATGCAGCTGCCCCTGGAAAGTTCAGTTGCCATCAACCCACCAATGTATATAAAGCTGCCCCAGACCAGGAAGTCTCAGCCACTCATCTGGCCCAGCAGCACTTATGACTGCAGAGGAAATACAACTCCCCACACCCACTTAACTCACCTCCAATCTCAATGGTGGCAGGGCAGGAGTTTAGAGGCCTGGGGCCTTTATTTACGTCTCAGCCAGCTGCCACCACTACTACTCAGAAATACCATCTCAAATATCCCACTATTCTAGTACCGTTCCAAAAATCCCCAACTGCCGGTCTGCCATGCGCTTCTCAGAATCTGTTTCACCCCACTTACCTTCATCATTTTTCTCCAGCTGCTGACAGGCATATCCAGCAATGTGGCCTCAGTAAGAAGGCATACAGAGGCCCAGGAGAGACTACATGGGTGTGTCAAGAGCAGGAGAAAAAATTCTGAAGGTGAGCAGTAAGTGAAAGGGGTGTTGGTCTTACCTGATACGCTCTTTCTCGTTGAGTGGAGATAGCATCCAGGATTGGGTAGAACTCACTTGTTCAGCTGATTTGACTGAGTCTGTTAGAGCTTTAATGTCCTGCCTCTGTTGCCATGGAAACCCAGCTTTTGACGAAGACAAAGTGACAGACTACACGTGTCGGTGTCAAGAGATTATGGCTCCAATGAAAGGACCAGACAAACCTAAGGGTGGGGCTGGATGCTATCTCCACTCAACGAGAAGGAGAGTATCAGGTAAGACCAACGCCCCTTCACCATAGTGTGGAAATAGCATCCAGAATTGGGACCTACCAAAACTTGGCAGTGCGTACAGGTGGGCCTAAGTCCCTTCCTCCACAAGTACTCTCTGGAGCACTCTTGACCAAATGCTGCCTCCGTCGATGCATAGACATCTAGCTTATAGTACCTAATAAGCTGCGAAGGAGACGACCAAGTAGCCGCTCTGCAAATTTCCTGCAGTGAGACTTGAGCAGTCCACACTGCCATAGTGGCCAGACTCTTGGTTGAGTGCGTGGTAATTTTCCTAGGTATTGGAAATGATTGCAAATCATAAGCCCTGGCGATAGTCAGCGTAAGCCACCTATCTACAATGGAGTGACCCTGCTTCCCAACAATGAAGATTGGAAGGATACAAAAAGTGCCTTGGTCTTTTTGAGTGTGGCTGTGCGTTTCACATAAATTCATAGGGCCCTCCTCACATCTAATGTGTGCTACTTCTTACGGAAAGGAATTCTAAAGCAAGACTCGAACTCATTGTCTCCCTGACCCAGGTGTCAGAGGAAGTCACCTCCCATCGGTCAGCAAGTAGGGCCAAGTGGCCTCCGATGGGAGAGGAGTGCTGTAGAAAATTAAGGGTGATGGAAGGGGCGACTTCCCTCACCCTGAAAGGGCTGCTAAATTGTCTACCTCTGGAAGGTTGCTGATGCTGTTTTGGAGGGAAAGGGCCTTGAGGTATGGAGATAGAGAATCCATGGTCTGGAGCCCTGAAGGGGCTACGGTGGTAGTAGGGGGCAGACCTGGAAAATCACTTCCTGTTGGCTGATGGAAGGATCTTTCTTTTGTCCCTGGACTTGATCAACAGGGGTTCCAAGGACTCCCCGAACAAGTGTTCCCCTTGAAAGGGTGCTCCCGACAGCCGCCATTTATGGCAAGTGTCCACTTGTCACTGGCAGAGCCAGTGCAGATGCCGGGCTGCTACTGAGGTGGCTATAGATTTGGAGGCAAATCTGGCAGCATGAAGGGTGGTGTCTGAGTGTGTGTGTCCGCTGCTGGGATCCCATGCTTCAATTGCTTCAGCCAAATCATGTCATGGCGCAGACCGCCCACCCCGCAGCGTGAAAGTTCTTTTGCAACACCAGATCTTCCCGTCGTTCCTCAGGAGCAGGCAGAGAGGCTGGATGTCTATCTACCCGTTTTGATACTCCTGCTTTTTTGGAGCGTTCTGTCATTTTGAATAGCCGTTTTGGCGCGAATTAACTGCCTCTAATGGCTGCCTTTCCAAACGTCCCTGGGGTGTGTGTGTTCCCTGTGGCTTTTGGAATGTTTGCCTGTAAAAACTGGCCCCTTTGACTAACAGGATTGTTAGCCAAGCGCTGGAACTCCAGGGCACTGCCAGAAACTCAGACTATGTGGGGAGATAGGCTCGCACCCACCACCAGTCAATTTGCCACTGAAAAGCCTTCAGAGCAAAAAAAACTCCTCAGGCTAAAGGGCGTTTCCAAATGGAGCGCGAAGCTCCAAATGGCTCAGCAGGGGCAAGCCGGCTCAGCTGTAGAGCGCTGGACTCTTAAACAGCTAATTAGAGCATGGCAGAATAGAAAAACTTCTTTTGCTCCTCTGTCTGTCCAAAGTAGCTGCCAGGGGCCTAAGCTCAAAGACATATGTTTCTGGCCAGCCGGAGAGCAGCTGAGCTCTTGCACGCCCTCCTTCCCAGGCAAAAAAACGGCTGCAGCAGAAGCTGTGCTGAAATTCCAGCAACTCTAGCTAGGAGAGGGAATTTGCTGGTAGATCATTCACTTTTTTGCTGAATGCTCTAAGAGAGAGAGAAATCCGACACGTCTGTCCTCACTGAGGGACTGAGTCGAAAGCTGGCTTTCCATGGCAACAGAGGCAGGGTGTTAAAGGTCTAACAGACTCAGTCCAATCAGCTGAACAGATGAGTTCTACCCAATCCTGGATGCTATATCCACACCATGGAGAAGATCCTGGGGAGTACAGGGCAGTGGGGGGTAACTGGGGCTGGAAGCAATGGTAAACAACTAAGGAAAGACTAACCATACTTCATGTTAAGGAAAATGCTCATTACATTAATACGTTTTTTACGAATTCATAGAAAAACACAAAATAATTAATTTCTTTCATTGCATGTTTATATATGTCATTACATTTGTAAAAAGGACACCACATTGGGATGAAAACCAGTTCAATTTTTCTGTAATACTGCAATCGAGAAAGACAATGTCTAATCTAAACTAATGCTTGAATATGATGGTGGGTTGTTGGAGGTCAATAAACTAAGCTGATTCCTGGTAAAATGACAGCAGCGTGTATTAAGGGTACCTGATAGAAGGATATCCCTACTCTAAAAAGTAAAGACAAATCTGCTCTGGGGGGGATGTCTGACTCCCTCTAAATGAACAGGTTTGCATTCTGGTAGTGCTCATCATCACTGGAGATTATTTTTATGGTCAGAAGTGCCTACTATTAATAGGCTGATACCCTCTCCTGAACAAAGATAGTCACAAAGACTACCATACAGAGGTGACTTCAAAATTACAAAAATGTGGTCTATTAAGACCACCCTTGTAACTGGTTTGAAACCTACAACTAAGGCACTGCAGTGGTAAAGTATCAGATTGGGCTGCTTTTTACATGCCTATTACAGCTGCACTAAAATATCTGCACCAACTACCTATTTGGTATAAAGCTACAATCAAAATTTTGATACTGGTGTACAGTTTTATACCACTTAAAGAACATCCACTGGTGACATCAGTTCCACAGACAGTTAGGATTTTTGTGGGAAGGTCCTGCTCTTTTATGTTCCATATTGCGGATTAATATTTCTTTATTGTAAAGCGGGCTATGCAGTGACTTCCTTTTGCAGTACTGAGACTCCAATGTTTTAGATATTTTAAATTCCATTTTATTCTGACTCTCTTCCTAAACCATTCATCCTTGTTAACAATTCTATTTCAGCTATTTGTATTTAAACTTCTTTTACATTGTTTTACATTAGAATGATTAAATGGCTATTATAAACTTTTTATAGAAAAATGTGATATAGAGATTATTTTTAAAAATGAACAGATAAGTAATAGTCAGGGATTAAGTTCACTGGTAATGTACATTATAAACCCAGATTATTAAAGATCCTTTTAATGCAATATTCCATCCCTTCCCCTCTAGAAGACAGAACAATTTTACTTCTCAGGTTATATTCTGTTCAAAACCAAGTAGTTTTTCTTCTGAAGGAAAAGTGACTCTGAATTCACCTATTCTCTCAAAGGCATGTGCCTAATTGGTTATCTGCAGCTATCTGATAAATAGGTAGGATGCTAGTTTTGGCTTTTTTCTGTTGCTATTTGAAGAACAAAGGGGAGGCCTCATATATCACTGTACCCACCCAACTTATCTGACAGAAGCTGCACTGTAGATATTAAAGGAAAGTTGGCATTATCTTGCCCTTTGCATGGCCTGTCTTGTTTGTTCCATTCATTATGTCTTAGCAAAACAGACAAGAACAGAAATAAATCAGGCCACGTTTTCATTTTTTGTGTTTTCTCACAAACACAATTTTCTGCATGAAACCATTATTATCTTACATTATATGTTAAGCAATGGCTTCCTCTTTACCTTCCATAAGTCTCATTTAATCACAGTGATCAATATTTCACCAGTAATGGAAGACTGTTTATAAAGTGCATGAAATATCTTAAAACACAATTATATTTTGTTATTACCTGGAACTACACCATTTGTTGCTATCGCACTCATTGATATTGCAGTCAGCATAGTCTACAAAAACAAATGATAATAATAAATGCTATTAAGAAGTAAAGAATTATGACTTTGCAAGATATAAAAGGATTCACCCAGCTGCGTAGTGGAAAACAATACTCAATTTTATAAAACACAAAATTAATATAAATAGAATAGTACAGAGCAGTAGAAACTTACATTATTCACTAAGACAGAAAGATCCATGCGGCAACAACATCCAGGAATACTTTTTATAGTAACTTTTTTTTTATGTTATTGACTATTTGTCTGGAAAGGGCTCAGTCACTATATCCATCTTATGAAAATAAGAAATACTATACATTATTTATATCTTCTCCCTTCTAGTTATTTATATAGACTGTAATTGTTTCTTCATTTTGAAGCACAAAGCAGTAAAGCGAAACCAATATAGCCACATGTTTTCAGTCAAGTAACTTAGCTCTTAGAAGGGGGGTTGGTCTTACCTGATACGCTTCTTCTCATAGGGTTGAGATAGCCTCCAGGAATGGGTTAGTCTCGTCTGATCAGCTGATTGGACCGAGTCTGCAGAGTTAAGATCCCACCTCCTTTGCCAGGACACACTCAGCTTTGACGAGGACGAAGAGCAGACACAACGTAAAGCTATAGATAACGAACAAGTCAGTCGCGGCCTTGACCGTGCAGTCCATAAAGGCAACAGTCAAATGTTGGAAAGAAAAGGCGAACAGCCAGTCAAAGAGAGGGGATGGAGGCTATCTCAACCCTATGAGAAGGAGCATATCAGATAAAACCAACGCACCTTCTCCATAGTATGTTGAGATAGCCTCAAGGAGTGGTACATACCAAAGCTTGGCAGTTCATAGGGAAGGAAGTGAGCCAGGTTGAAGTATTAGTGTGATGACAAGACTTGTTGGAGAACCCAACGACCAAAGGTGGCCTCCACCGAGGCAAAGGCATCCAATTTGTAGTGCCTAATGACCGGTGATAAGGAAGTCCACGTAGCTGCCCTGCAGATCTCCTCAATTGAGGCCTGAGTAGCCCACGCTACGAGTGGAATGAGCAGTCAGGCGTGGAGGCAAAGGAAGAGACTGGAGATTGTAAGCTCTTGCAATGGTGTCTCGGAGCCAGCAGCCGATCGTTGAAGAAGACACCTTGATGCTAAAGGAGGTAGGTTGGAAGGAAACAAAAAGGAATTCCATCTTCCACACGGAAGCAGTTCGTTTAATGTACACCCGGAGGGGTGCCACTTTTTCTTAAGCTGATAATAGGGATTCGGGCACAAATTCGGCAAAATGAGTTTTTGCGCACTGAGAAACCAAGAATTTACCTTCGGAACGAAGGAGGAATCCATTCGTAAAACCAACCTGTCCATGTGGAAGACGCACAGATCCCGATGTATGGAAAGAGCCACCAATTCCGAAATCCACCTAGCAGTCGTGATGGAAACAAGAAAGGCCACCTTACAGGTCAGGTGCCGCATGCTTGCGGACCGAAGAGGTTCGTACGGGGCCCACATGAGGGAATACAGGACTTTGGAGGGGTCCCAAGTTGGGTATCTGTGTACTGCGGGAATCCGGAGGTTGGTCACCCCTCTTAAGAATCGTTTCACGTCCAGATGCAAGGCCAGGGATTCCAGCTTGCCACAGGAGAGTACAGAAGACAGAGCCACCACCTGTCTTCGCAACGTGTTGGGTGATAGCCCTTTAGTCAGTCCTTCCTGTAGGAAGTCCAGGGTTTAGGCGATAGAAATTGCCAATGGTGAAATGGATCGTGCTATGCACCAGGTACAAAGGGTTCTCCAGGTGGCCGAATAAATTCGTTCCATGGATGATCTCCTGGAGGCCTGGATGGTGTCGATAATGGTGGCCGAATAGTTGACTCTACTCATGGCATTCCGCTCAAGCTCCAGGCGGTCAACTTGAACCAGTGCAGGTCCGGGTGGTTCAGGCCCTCCTGGCAGAGCGAGGATGAGCTGGGGAGAATCCTGAAACACTGACAGGGACGTGAGGTCAGTGAACCAGGGCCTCTTGGGCCAATGAGGGGCTGGAAGTAGGATCTCCACTCTCTCCTGCCATATTTTGTTGATGACCTTTGGGATCAATGGCAGAGGGGGAATGGCATACATGAGACCCGGCAGCCAGGGGCTGCGGAGCGCGTTCACGCCTTCTGCCCGTGGAGTCAGGTACCAGGAGAAGAATCTCGGCAGCTGGGCATTCCTGGGACTGGCGAAGAGGTCGACCGCAGGGAGGCCAAAGCACTCTGTCAGATCAGTGAAGATTGTAGGGTTCAGGCTTCATTCCACCGGATTGAGTATTGTCCTGCTCAACCGGTCTGCCTTCGTGTTCTCTGTCCTGGAGATGTGGTCTGCCAAGAGAGATAGTAAGTTGTGTTCCACCCATAGACCGATCCACTGTGCCTCCAGCTGTAGCGATCAAGACCTGGTGCCTCCTTGCCTGTTGATGTGCACTTTCATGGAGACGTTTGTGAGGATGAGGATGTGTTTGCAGGACACGTGGTGCCAGAGCTGTTGCAGCACTAGGTAAACTGCCTGGAGTTCCAGCCAATTGATACTCTGTTATCGCTCGAATTGCGACCATAGCCCTTGAACCATGTCTGACTGAGAGTGTGCCCCCCAACCTGAGAGACTGGCATCTGTGGTTACGACCAGGCGATGGGGTTCCTGGAAGAGACAGCCCTTGGAGGTTGCTTGGGATCGCCACCAGGTCAGGGACCGTAAGACCGCCAAAGGGATGACTACTCGAGCCTGCGAGCTGCTGCGTCCTGCTTTCTGGAAGGGCAAGAGAAACCATTATAGGATCCTAGCGTGTAATTGTGCCCACGGCGTGATGGCAAAAGAGGATACCATTTTCCCCAGGAGCGTGGAAAGCAGCGTGATTGGGACACTACGCTCCCCTTGAATCTGGACTACGAGATCCTTGAAACTATCCTGCCTGTCCCGTGACAAATACACCCTGCCCATCCCTAGGTGAAGGATGCGTGTAGAGGAAGAGAAATGGCTTTTCTCTATGTTAATGAAGAAGCCATGCTGTTTCAGAACATATACCGTTACTTGGAGATCCACCATCGCCTGTGGGAGGGAGGAGGAAAGAATAAGTATGTCATCCAAGTAACAGAGGAGCTGTATCGGCCGGGCCCTAATATGGGCAGCCAGAGCCGCTACCGTGTTTCCCCAAAAATAAGACAGGGTCTTATTTTCTTTTGACTTCCGAAATAAGCGCTTGGCCTTATTTTCAGGGAGGTCTTATTATTTTTGAGGTGCAGGAGGCGGCGAGCGTGGTCACCTCATGGCTGCTGCTGTGTTTTGGGGAGGGCTTATTTTCAGGGGGCGGCTTTTTTAGTGCATGCGCTCAAAAGCCTGATTGGGCTTATTATCTGGGGATGTCTTATTTTCAGGGAAACAGGCTAGTATTTTAGTGAATACCGTCGGTGCTGAAGAGAGGCCGAAGGGTAAGGCCCTGTATTGAAAATGAGTACCTGCATAACAGAATCGAAGGAATTGACAATGAACTGGCTGAATTGGGATATGCAGGTAGGCCTCCATTAAGTCTATAGAGGCGAGGAAGTCACCCTCTCAAATGCTGCCAAGAATCAATTGTAAGGATTGCATTTTGAACCTGTGAAAAAGCAGGTGCCTATTTAGGCACTTAAGGTCTAGAATGGCTCTCCACCCACCCGAGGCTTTGGGAACTATGAACAAATTTGAGTAGAATCCCTGTCCAAGTTGGCCCAGCGGAACCAGCTGGATGGCCCGTATTTCCAAAAGATGGGAGATACCCGAATCCATGAGGGCCGTCTTGAATTGGTCTTTAGAGACTGGACGGGGAATGAAAAATCTCGGGGGGGGAGAGAAACTCTAAGGAGAGCCCGTGTCAAATCGTCTTCCTGACCGAGGCGTCCAACGTGATTTCGTGTCCGTGTTCAAGATCATGACCTGAGTCTCCACACTCTGGGAGCCTAGATCAACCAGCAGTGAACAGCAGTGATTTGAAAAGTCCCGGATGAAATAGACTGACAAATGTTGGTTGATCCGGGGCCATGCCCTTGTCATCTGAAAGCTCCAAGTCGGCGCGTTTAGCCTCCTCCATGACGCGAGAGGGGCTTCCCGTTCCCTGAAGAGGGAATTCCATGTCCGAGAGTTCGGATCCTTCTTCCCTAGATGTGAAGTCTAAGTCTTTATCAGAGTAAGCATGTGTGTGTGAAGCCGCCATAGGTTGGCACATGTATTGTTGAAAACCCGCAGCAATACCTTGTCGGATGGCTTCAGCAATGATAGTTGACATATCAGGGCCAGTCTCCGGCCTGAGGCCTGCAACGGTTGGTGTGAAGGTGGCCTCAGGTGTAGATCTGCTGGTCTGGGGCTGTGCAACTCCAGCCGGGGTATGCGGGGAAGGCTGTGGCCCCCAAAGGAGACACTGGTCTGGGGAAAACATGCTGGCTGCTTGCATTAATTGCTCATCAGTGGTACCCGAGGACAAACTGACAGAACAAGATCGTCCTGTTTGTGGTGGTTCTGGTCAGGTGGATGGGCCTGACTCACTACTCTGGCGTGACTTGTCGCACATTTTCTCCAAGGCCTTGTCTCTATGCCTTTCATCCTTTTCTGCGGCCTTGGAGCGTTTGCTCCGGTGACCGCCTGCTGATTTTGAGGATTGGGGTTCGGCCGAGGCCCTGGTTGTAGTGGTGGGAAGAGGGTCATCAATCACGCTCTTTTGGGCGGAGGAAACATCCCCAGCTGCCCCCTTCTTGGCCTTGGTAGAAGGCACCCTGTCAGCCATATCAGTGTTGTTGTTGGTGGCACAGGGGTGAGCCGCTACTAAGTCAATGTGCAAAACCCCTCAACAGGTTACCAGCACCGATGTTAAGGCTTGTAAGCAGTGAGCTTGTCAAGAGCTGTAAGGCCTGAACCACCAAGGCGTTGCCTTTAAGGCACAGAGCTTCTATGCTATGTTGGTGGAAGCTAATGAAGTACATAGCTTCTGAACGCTAGTTGAGGGATGAACGCGTGGTGGGCGTTATGGCCTCTGAAGTGTCACCCTGAACAGTTGGTGGCAGTGGTAAGGAAGCATGAGGCTGCTTTGTGAGCCGAAGCTGCAGTTCCGCTGGAATGGGGCTTGTGGAAGCGCGAAGCTTCTGTTCGATCTTTAATCGTGCCTAAGCGTGAAGCGTGCAGCTTCTGATCGGCACTGGTGGTGGGCGTTGAAGTGCAAGGCTTCTGAATGCAAGTTATGCCACCAATGTGTGGCAGGGTCGCAGTCATTAATTTTGGCATGAAGCGGCTGACAAAATGGCGCCCGGCAAGCCACTGGTGAAATGGTGCCCAACTAGCCTGGCAGTCAATAGAAAGCGGCTCCCTAGAAACCTGTCGGCCGATATATAGGGTGACTGGAACACCCGTCCCACCGCCTGAAAAATGCCCGTTGGACTTGCTGTTATTAGCCCTTGGATAACTGCACACAACCGGAGCCCCGGCTGGCGAAACGGGAAGAAATCCCCCTTCAACTCAACCCAATGTGGTGAGAGTCAAAGGAGGGGGGGAAACTCACTGTTAAGATCTAATTCTGTTGAATATTTGTGAAATTTCCCCAGAGAATGGCTTAACATATCTGATCCAACTGAGGACCGAGTCAAAGCGGGTGGTATCCTGGCAAAGGAGGCGGGATCTTAACTCTGCAGACCCTGTCCAATCAGCTGATCAGATGAGACTAACCCATTCCTGGAGGCTATCTCAACATACTATGGAGAACAAGTGGAACAGATCGGAATATCTTATGACTGTAAAATGCATTGTATGTATATATATATATATACAATGAGAAACATTTTGCTGTATGATGCATATCACTATTTGCATCACAAAGCTTAAAACAAGCATTACCTACTAACAAGAAAACCATGTTCAAATCTTTAGATGTAAATTTTTCATATCTTAGTTATCTTGTGGATGGGTTATTACAATGCTAGTGCAATGAATTTGCCCTTGAAGGTCATTGCTGAATGACCAGAGCAGCACAACAGAGATGGACAAGCCCCATCAGGCCTATATAATATCCCTGCTGTGCGAGTTGCATTGGATACAAACTGGTTTCTGACTGTAATTCAAGGTGCTGGTTATCACCTACTGTAGATGGAGAGGGAGTGAGAAAGAAACTCAAGATTGCCACATCTTGATTCTCTTGATATAAGAGGGGAGACTAGATTTTCAAGATTTTATTATATCTTGCAACAATAAAGTAGAATTCAAGTAGTCCCAAAAGTATTTGTTCAGGAGGCAACTGCACTCTTTTGTTTTCTCTTTGAAGACATTTCGCTTCGGATGACAAATAAAACGTCTTCAAAGAAAGAAGTCCAGTTGCCTCCTGAAAAAGCACCTCTGGGACAACAAGGACCTGGATGACTAAGCCTCTCCATAGAATTCCAGTAGTCTTTCGTTTTCTGATCTGGCCTACTTGAAAGGCTGATACACATGAAGCCCTTGCTATTTTAAGAGCCTGCTTGTCTCCTATATTGTCTGCCCATCTTATGCATTCCAGCTTGATTTGGTCAGGCTGGTTTGGACCCACTGACAAAGCAGTGTTATCTGGTGGCCTTCAGAGGCAGTCTTTTTCTTGCTGCAACTGCTTTTGTTCTCCCAATATCAGTATGGCCGCTACATGGCCATTTATGAGAAATATTTTTTAAGATGGGATTTTCCCACAGGCTTAGGTTTAGGATGTTGGTGTGGGGGATGTGGAAAGATGTTTTTTGTTTCCTTATATGGAGATTGCTTTTATGTATTCTATTTTTATGTAATATTATTCGTTTAACTTTGTGAAGCTGACCAGAGTAATTTTGGAATTGGACAGCCTAGAAATGTAATTGTGAAGGTGACCTATTTGCAGGTTTAGACCAAATTACGCAGTACCGGTATCTATTGGCTCTCAACATCGGAAATAACTCAGAGTCCATAAGCTGTTAAGAAATGTTGCTATTTGAAGCAAGAACAATTGGAAATAAATCAAGTCAATCATCTGTTCAGAAAGAGTTTCCTTTGTCTTCATATCCTATTTATTATCTCTGTGGATGAATTTTTCTTTCCAGAGAAAATAAGGGTTTCACTTTCACAGTGTCAATATTAAGGATAAAATTAAGAGAGAAAAATTAAAGCTTCATGATCTTAATGCATGTTAAGCAGATTAACAATTATTATGCATTCTGAATATACTGAATTTATAAATAAATGAAATTCAGGTATATTACAAAATCCTAATGAAATTTAAAAGTAATTGGTATAATGTTATGTTTCCTTCCAGGCCAAGGAAGTAAAAAAGCCCAACAATTGGTTAACATGCAAATTTGCTAGACAATTTTTCAGCAGATTTTTGGAAAATATTATTTTAAATCATTTCTAGTCATTGAATGGAAATGCATTTTTTAATACAAGTTTTTATTTTCTATAAAATTAATTTTTACATTTTATTTCCATATATAACATTTTACATATCATAATACAAATTTTTCCACATTATCTTACCCCCCCTTATATCATTTTCAT
>JANHFT010004837.1:203245-230845 GCA_032467955.1 Pseudoxenodon macrops
CGGGGCTTCAGGAGGCCAAAATTGTTGTATTTGGTGTATAAGACGCACCAACATTTCCACCCTCTGTTGGGGGGGGGGAAGGTGTGTCTTATACTCTGAAAAATACGGTATATGTCTACATTCCTTCCATATCTCTATCTTCACTTACAGAGAGACCAACTGTTACATTTAGGGTGAGATAGCAGGATCCTGAAGAGGTGTTTTTATATCCAAGTTATTCTTGGAAATTTCCTCTCATAAATCTTCCAATCACTCTTTATCAATGTTGTACTTCTAAACATTAATAATTTTAGGGAGTCTCCTTAAGTCCACTGTTCTGAAACACTTACATGGACATTTGCATAGGAGGGGTGACAAGTGTCAAAACATGATTCATAATGTAAACACTGCACCATCCTTAATTTCATCAGCTAGTTGTGGCTGAGTTTGTGTCATTACATAATCATGTATGTGGCATCATTTTTACATCATTTTAGCTTTTTGCAGGAACCTATCCTTAGTTAGACTATATAGAGATATTTGTGTTAAATGTGACTTACTAATCAATGTTGATTGCAAAGATTAACAGTGAAACAAAAATGCTTACTAGAAGCTAATTATTTCCAATATTTCTTTGAAAACACAGAATTCCATTGGAACTTAAAAGTGACTTCAAATATATACAGGGAGACTTATTCTCAATAAAGAATTATTATTCAAATTCTCCTTGTATTTCTATTCTATAAGACATGCTTGTGGAATCAAATGTTTCTGGACCAAATGTAATCAACAGCATTTTTCTAGCTAGTCATTGGTTGGCTTTTTCTCCTTAAGCACTCTGGTTTAAAGAGGCTTCCATTGAGTTTCTTCTTTATTTCCATTGAGAAAATCTTTCTGAAAATACAACATCTAGCAATCCTATTTCAATAATTCATACATGCTGGTAAATAAGTGTTCATGCAGAGATAATATTTGAGGATCACCTTCTCCAGATCCCAGAGTCTTCCCCCCAAAAAGAGCTTCCATTTTTAGAATCTATAGCCAATCCAACTTAAAAATACAATACTTAGTAATACCACACCTATATTTGTTCCTCACACATACAGTACATATTCTGCATTTCCTTTGTTTTATAATGAATATAATAGTTTTTCATGTATTATAAACATAAAATTGTTCTTCAAGTGTATTTTAATTTGAATTCAGTACAAACTACTGGGCTTCTCATTCAAAAATAACTCAGTTGAAACTTGCCAGACCTGACCAATATTTTCCAGTTTTTAAGAAAACTAGGCACACTTTATTTGAAGCCTATTAAGAAACAGGTCAGTAACATAAATGAACAATTGCACCACATGCTTAACTAAATATACAAAAAGTTCCATGTATTTTGGATATTTACTTTTCTATCCTAATATACCTTACTCTAGTCTAGGCTATGCTTCCTGAAATGAGAAGCAAACAACCCAAGCAAATGTGTATTATGTAGTTTGTTTTCCTAATTTTTTCAATAAAAATTAGAAAAACAAATGTTGTTTCGAAAGGCTACAATTTTAGCACATGAACTCAGGATAGAGAATTGTATCCTTTCCTTGCTAGCATTTTCAATTTATTCTTTAGTCATTTTTTCCCCTTCTAGCAAAGATCCAAGTGTAGTTATTTTTTAAGTAGACATCAGGGGGGAAACCAGCAGCTGGAACTTTATGGATCTGACTGAAAAACAAAATTACAGGAAGGAAGGAGGGAGAGAAGGTATAAGACAAAATGTTAATGTCCTCACAAGACTTCTGTTTTGTTAGGACGCCTGTTCTACCTGACCTAAACATGTCTTATAAGATGCTCACATATTGTAATTAAAGTCCTAATCTGTCTATTTCCAAAACCCAACATGTAGTCCTAGGAAACAGAGAGAGAACATAATTGTGGAATGCCTTACTTTTAAATCTAGAAAAAAAAGACAAAGCTAAGATATGGGTCAATAGAGAGATTTTAGAAAGGCAGAAAAAGTAGTAAGGATCATTTCTATTATTTTTACTTTCTGATAAATAGGGGGGAAGGGTTGTGACTGGCTTTGCATGTTTTAGGAAATAAGCAAGCATCCTCATGATGACCATTTGTAGCAATTTGGAAATGTCTTTAATATGTGGCTTATGTCTCTGGAGAGGTTTATTTCAACTTTAATATCCACCATTATATGGAAATGCTGGTCCAGAATCTGAGACCTTGTGCATAGGATATATTCCTGACAAAAACTATTGCCATAGGAGAGTTGCTTTTTTTAAAGAGATAGATTGATATTTAGCCCTGATTCCAAGCCGATAGACAAACAGACATTACAATAATGTAATATTGAAACCAATTTTGGAGGGGGGAGGGAGCAAAAGTTGACATTACAGATGGTACAACTGCTATGTAAGCTGGGATTTGATTTCTCCATCTGCCATCTAAGCACCATGTATTTAGGCAATACCAATAAAGTACAAATGTTAGACTGGGATCACTGAGATTACAATATTAGACATTCCTTCTGCAAATAGCATCATGTTCTGAAACCTAATCTGCACATGTCACATCTTTTCCAGCCATCAAACTGTTATATAAAATTTTAGCTCCTATTGTGCATAATTCAGGACACAATGTTCAGCACACTTAAGCATACAATGAACTCCCAAAGCATCCCCTTAAATATGACCATTTGTATTTTTGTATTAAATGTTACATTCATATCAACCATTGTTCTGTACATTCATTGAAATAGTCCTACATAATTTGTGGCCCATTGTGTCAAATATGGAGAGCTATTTATGCCTCTCAAGTGTTTGATGAACATGTTCCATCCTTCATGGTTTTATTTAAACATTGTTTAAACAAGCATTTACAAAGCACTTGCTACGGGCCTTCTTACATTCAGCTTAGTAGGTCACAATACATTCAAACAAGAGTAGAAGGTTTAGTCAGAATAAAGGGAAACCCTGATTCAAATCACCAGTCCACAGGTTCTTACTGGTTAAACAACATTCCATGTGGCAATTTGTGTTCTTAGGTTTAATTCCCTAAAAAGTGACACTTTCATAACTGGAGAATGTAATTCAGGACACATGACCTTGTTCACTCCAATTTTGACCATTTCTTCTATTTTTACTGTTGAATTTTTGTCTGCTTATTCCTGCAAAATGACAAAAATGTAGACATGTTGCATACCTTACATCAGCCTGTGGTTTCTGCATCTATAATGAAAATAACCTAATTTAAAGTAAACTCCACAACAATGTTTTATCATTATTATTCGGATAAACTATATTTTCAATTTAATATGCCAATCATACTTTTATGAACCAACCACCTTATACATACATTTTAAAGCAGGAGAGGCATTCCATCTGTTAAGGGGTATCCAGGTAGAATCCAGGAAGGGGACATTTTGTTACATAGTTTTCATCTCATTTTTAAGAATGGTTACCCATTCAGAATTACATATTTGGAATGAATGAATTTTATATTTATAAAAGGTGTTTAAAAATACAAAATGTACAATATTTCAATTCTATGCAATATGGTTATTTTATACTGGAAAATGTATATATTACCACTCCAACTTAGTCAAGAGGCTATTGTTAAGAAAAACATGTCTTATTATAATGTGTGAATCTAAAAAACACTTATCATAAATCAGAAAATGTGTGAATCTCAGATTGTGTTTAACTTCTGTTTGATATAAGCACAAACTTCACTACTATTTTTCTACTACATACAACATGTTCCTATTGAAAAGAATAGAGGTAATTCTATTTAATGGAACATCTGATATCAATTATTATCATAAAAGTAGCTGGGTAATATAACTCAGAAGGCAAAGCTAGATCCTTTGTACATGAGATCATTATCTAATTGTTTTTGTTGTGAACAGGTTATTTCTAGCTGTCTTTGTCAGAATAAAGGTCACCAGAATTAATGTTTATTGCTGATCAAATCCAGATAAATAAATCTGCTGCTATTCTTAACACACTAATTTTCAAGATATTTACAATTATATTAGTACTTTCACTGAACAGTGACATGTCTGTTCCTTTGGGAAATGTTGGTAAAAGTTGAACTGGTTAACTGTGATAATGTTTTTCAGTTGCTAAAGGCATAAAAATACAGACAGCAAAATAGTAGAAACAACTTTATCAAAATCATGCAAAATTTCTGGTTAATAACCCAGATCTATCAAGTTTAGTCAACATTGGTCGTCAATTAAAGCCAATGGGAAAGCTCTGGAATTCTTATAGGTACAGCAAAAGGATTACAGTCACACCCTATATTTCTTTTCAAGATTGTTAAATATACTATGCTATTTTATTGGATAGAACTACTATTTGATACTGATAATTTTACTGGTGTAATGAAAGCATCAAGCTAGAAACTGTGAGACTGTGAGTTCAAGTCCTGCTTTATGCACAAAACCAGCTGGGTGACCTTCGCCTAGTCACTTTCTCTTAGTCCTAGGAAGTGGCAATGTCAAAGCACTTCAGAAAAATCCTACCAAGAAAACTACAAGGGCTTGTTCAGACAGTCTCCAAGACTATACACACACACACACACACATTCTAAAATGGAATTAACAGAAATTGCTGGATTGTTTCAAGCAAGGAATTAAATATTACAAAATATGTTTCTTATTTTTTTAAAAAGGTTCAAGGAAGTCAGAAAAAAACCACAAAATGTATTGAATGCATCTAAAACAACAGAACCTTAAGACTTCCAAGTGATTTTTGCATACTATGTGCTGGTGATATTATTACTAAAGGTAGTCCTTGACTTACAATCATAATGGAGTCTGCTAATTACAGTCTCAAGTTGTAACAATCATTAAGTGAGGCACCCATGTGATTGCCTTGCTTAGCAACCCCAATATCTGCTCTTCCTGTTGCAGTCTTAAACGACCACGTGGGTCTTAAACGAAGCATGGGGTGCCGCAAGAGTGGGAAAGGCCCTGGGAAGCATAGTGCAGGCTCAGGCCCACTCTGCAGCACTTCCCCAGTTCACACCTGACTTGCCCTAATCCCAGGGCCTCTCCAACTCCAATTGGAGGGTGGGATATTAGATTGTCTTCAAGAAGGAAAGTTAGCTGCTCCACATAAAACATGGAGGCTGTGCGGTGCCATCCCTGAAACGGGCATCTTTTCATAATTGCTCCAATTGAGAATGGAACCCTACCTTTTCCGTGTAGGAAAGTTGCATGGCAGAGAAGCTGCTTCCTGAATGAGATCTGCAGAAAAGGTAAGTGGATCAAGCTGGGACAGAAATGGGGGTGTGGGACCAGAGAGCCAGCCACTCTCTGCAACTCAGCTCACTTGAATAGAGTTGCTGTTGTGGGAAAAATAAGTGCATTAGATATGCTATTATTAAAGTTATTTATTAAAAATAATAAAGGCAGGATACAAAAATTTAATGGTCATAAATTGAGGACTAATGTATTTTATCTAGAAATATGTATTATGGATATAATCATCTTAGATGCTGATTTCTGAAATAAGTATCTTATTGTACACTATGCCTTGTGATCCTAGGTAGATAATCAGACAATCCTAGATAGATAATCATTCAATCTCTAACAGATTAACAGAGTTGGAAGGGACCTTGTAGGTCATGTAGTCCAATGCCCCACCCAAGCAGGAGATCCTACACCATTTCTGATAAATGGCCGTCCAGTCTCTTCTTGAAAGCTTCCAGTGATGAAGCTCCCACAACTTCTCAAGACAAGCTGGCCAAAAAGGCAACACACGGGGGTCAAAAATGGGCCATGCGGAGGATGAAAATGCAAAGCACGGAGTCAGCGATAATGTACTGTGGCAATCCCCACTGCCCGGAATGGATCTAAAACGGAGCATGCGGAGGCAGAAAACACAACGCACAGAGGCCAAAAATGCAACTTGCAGAGGCCGAAAACAGCCTAAGGGTGGGAGCCAGGGGGTAGGTGGGGTTTTGACAACATTCACTGTATAAGACGCACAGACATTTCAACCCGCTTTTAGGGGAGGAGTGCATCCTATACTCTGAAAAATATGGTATCTGAGTTACTTCCCTTTTTTCATGATCACTTTCATGATCGTTTAATTTATAAATAAAAATATCAGCCAATATAATTTTTCATGCTACACTTCAGAAATTAAGACAAATGCATGACTTCTAAAGAAGGAACATTTAAATATATATATTCTACTGTGTGCTATTAATGCCATCAGCAGTGCAATGTAAAACCAGTTTCGTTAATAACGTTAACCAAGTTCCCCATCTACCCAAACCCACAAACACTTAGGAGAGGAAGTAGATTTTTAAAAATTGGTAATAAATGACAGTAAAGGACATTTCTTAATCACACTTTTTTAATATCTATGAAGTTAAGACTTATTTGAGGGATTGATCCACAACACACTCCAATGCAAATAATCCATTTTGGTACTTAATACTTTGTCATTGTTTTACCCTTTGACAGTAGTAAAAATAATTTGGGGAAGAGGATTAAAATAAGAATTTAGGCAATACCATCATTTTAATACAAGTCAGTATGAATAATAAAGAAATCTACATTGATTTCATTTTTGTAGATTTGCTTTATGTGTTTAATATCGGAAGATAGGTTTCATGCAACTGGCAAATATAAATTGAATGTTCTGGTACATAAAAAATGAAAATTCAATGCAAAATGAGATAGATTTTGAATAATTAACTCAGTGCTCATGTTAAAAAAATCCTGATTTTTCAAATTATATTTAATCTTGAAAGTATTTAAAATACTGGAATTAAAAGATTTTAACTAGGGGCGATATGACTTTTATATGATTAAGTAAAATGGATTCCTTCCAAACACATTAAAAGCATGAAGTTTCACTTTCATTAATATGATCTTGGAATTCTCACCGATCATTCTAACTGAAAGACTAGTCAATGGATCAATTTATGGGTGACAGTAAACCATCCAGTCATATATTTTTGGCAACAAAATCTTAAAAATTACAATTATTAACATAAGACTGACAGGTTATAATATAGTCTGTTATAGCAATAGCTCTTAGATTTATGTACAGGTTCACAGTGCTTTTACAGCCCTCTCTAAGCGGTTTGTAGAATCAGCATATTGCCCCCAACAATCTGGGTCTTCATTTTACTGACCTCGGATGGCAGGCTGAGTCAACCTTGAGCTGACCAGGATCGAACTTCCTGCAGAAGAATGCAGTTAGCTTACAATACTGCATTCTAACCTGTGCGCCATAAAACTGCTTATAAAACTGCTTCCAAATGTTAATTGCAATCCTAGATAAAAAACAAACCAGTTCAAAACCTTCAATGCATCTGGAGTAATATGTTATTATTACAGTAAAAAAGGAGGGGGAATTACCGGTATGTTTGTATCAAATTGATTCAACTCTTGATAGCTATACCTATTTGAAAGTATTTCAGAAGTGTAATAAGATGTGGAACAAATTGTACTAAAAAAAAGTATAAATTAACTTGAGAATCACCTTATTCCATGCGAATAAGAATGTCAAATTCTGAATAACTGAAAGTCAACTCCAGGTGGCTATACCCATGATATTGATTTTAAAGTATTACAAAAGTGGTTTGCTTTTGCCTTCTCCCAAGATTATTAAAGAGAGGCAAAGACCAATTATATCCTACCATACCCTGAGGCCATATTAATATATTAAATATCCTATGTATAGCATGACACATAAACCAATTACTCTGCTGAAGTGCATTGCACTGTAAATCTGTTGATCAACTGCATGAATATGTTAGGTTATCGTCTTTGTTTAGCAAAATAGCAGGATGATTTAACATATTTAGTGTGTGGGAAATGGCTATTTTGCAATATTACAAAGTTTCTTTTACTTTGCTACTTTCCAAAATATTCTTTGAAGAGCCTCTTAAGTGGGAAAAAATCTACTAAGCAAACAAAAATTCAGTATAAAATTCCCTAGAGAATTTGCCTGTTCCAAGCAAATTTCATAATTTCAAATTTCTACTTCTGTTCTGTTCCAGGCAAATTACATAATTCCAAATTTTGAATAACTTGAACTATTATCTCCTCTGTTAACTGGCTGGTTTTAAAGGCTGCTGATGAGATTTAGCCAAAGATAATAAACGTAAAATACACCAAAAGCAAAAATAAAATAAAAAATCCTTTAACTCAACAGGAACAATTTAATAAGAATTACATAAACCAGAACAAAACATTCTAAACACATTTACAATCTCACATGGAATAGTCAAAATCTGTCAGTGCTGATTTTAACTACTGTTAAGTGTAGTTTTTTTTCCTAAGTAGAAAGACAGAGATCCTTTTCAAATAAGGAGAACCAATGAACCCATACTTTTCTTCTACAGATTCCTCGACTTACAACAGTTCATTTAGTCACCATCCAAAGTTAGAATGGCACTAAAAAAAAAAGACTTTTTCACAATTTATGACCATTGCAACATCCCCATGGTCACATGATCAAAATTCAGATGCTTAGCAACCGATTCATGTTTATGATGGTTGCTGTGTCCCAGGGTCATGTGACGATCTTTTGTACCCTTCTGACAAGCAAACTCAATGGGGAAGCCAGATTCACTTAACAATCGTGTTTGTTACTAACTTAACCATTGCAGTAGAAGAGTAAAAAAACCTAATTGTTAACTGGAGTTAACTGAGCTTTAGGTTAAATGAGGGAAGTCAACAAGTGATTCATTTTATTTAAGGTTCAGTTATAGGAAAAGGCAGAAGAAGAAGAAAAGATTCTTGCTGCAACAAAGAAAGCCAGAATTTTGCAAGCTTCCTGACACAGTACAAAAGAGGGAGACGTATTTAGAAGAGTTAGCATTCACACATGTGCTAAGGAGAACTACTTTTTGCACAGGTACCATTTCATCTGGAGTATAAAAAAGAGAAAATGTTTCTGGATGTAGGTAATACTCGACTTATAACCATTCGTTTAGTGACCATTCGAAATTACAAGGGCACTGAAACAAGTGACTTATGACAGTTTTTCACATTTACGACTTTTGCAAGATTGCCATATGGTAACTTGATCAAAATTCAGACGCTTAGCAACTGGCATGTATTTATGATGGTTGCAGCGTCCCTGGGTCCTGAGATCATCTTTTGCGACCTTCTGACAAGCAAGTCAATGGGGAAGCTAGATTCACTTAACAAAAGTATTACTAACTTAACAACCGCAATGATTCAGCCACAAGTGATAAATCTCAATCATAATCATAAAATACAATCATCATAAATCATAAGATACATTTGGCGATCATCATAGAATACTAAATAAGCAATCATCATAAATCATAATAAGATACTAATAAAAGCAATCATAAATCATAAGATACAACATTCAGCGATCATCATTTGGCGATCATCATAGGATACTAAATAAGCAATCAACATAAATCATAATAGGCTGCTAATAAGACATATAGTCATAGAAGATATAGAGCTGAGTATCATCAACATACTTCATTATGATCCTGCAATCAACAATACAATGGGAAGAGTTGAGGGGGGAGTAACTTCATGGTTTTAGTTGGAAAAGTCACCCTTGAGTCCTTAACAACTTTTTAAAAACTCTATAATTACTAGAATGGCTATAAATTGACTGCCATTAAAGAGTTTTCAGCTCACCCTCTTCTTCAAACTTTTTTCCTAAGTAGACATGCCTGCCTGATACCTTGTACTATATAATGGTATCAGTTTTGACTAAAAGAGAATTGTTCCATGCAATCATTTTTTAAGTTTTTGCTCTGACCACAGTATTAAGTTTGCATAAAACCTTAACCAAATTGGGGGTGTAATTTAAAGGGAATGCTATTCCAAAAGGCAGGTGCTGTAACAGATAAGGCAGGATCTAGGTCCCTTCAGATGGCATTGCTTAATGGAAGGGATCCGGAGCCTTTTCTGGCTCATTGTACCAACCGAGCAGAAGCCATAGAAGATAAGGGAGTTCTTGATGTTCTCTGAGCTCAGTAGTTTGCTTGTAGACATGACTATGACCTAACTAGTAAACAGTGTGAGATATTGCCTAGTTGGACAATGAAATGTCTGCAAGCAAACCACCAATTTTGACAACTCCAAGAACTCCACAGTTAAACACTGAAGTGCAGATATTCTAGTCCATTGAAACAATGGAAGATAACCAGCCCCTAGGCCCAAAGGGTGAAAACCAGAGGTGGGTTCCTAATGATTCGATCCGGTTCTACCGAACCTTTAGTAATTTACTGGTACGGTTCAGTAGAACGGTTAGTAGCCTGGGCCTGCCACGTCCCTGAGCTGGTTCTTTCAGCGCCGTCAGAGGCGCTGCCATCTTGGATTTTGCTTTTTTTAAAGCAGCGCGCCCCTGAGCAAACCAGTAAGAAGATTTAGAACCAACTATAACCTGTTTGCACTTGGAAGCGTACTGGTAACCACTACAGACCATAGAGCAAAGCTGTTATACAAGCATGATGTAACAGGCTCCAAGTGCCTATGCTCCTGCGTTCTGAACTAGTTGCAGCTTCCAAATAGTTTTTAAGGGCAGCTTTATGTAGAGTAAATTACAACAGCCACGCACAAAATAATTATCCAAATATTTATAAAACTTTTATGAGGAAAATGAACCTCAGCATTCATCTTTCATTTGAGGGATACAAGGAGTGTCTATAAAAAACACATGCAAATGCTCATTTTCCTTGGCCAGCTAGGAATGTGTGACCAATGAGTCTCTCTGTGATGTGAAATGTAATAGTGAAAGTTTAACTTTTCAGGTTACCATACCGTGCTGGAACAAAACAGTAAGAAAACTGTAAGCAGTAAGAAAACTGAAGTAAAAAATGCATCTCAGCATTTACCGGTAAGTGTAAATCTGAACTCCAAAGAGTCTGGGAATTAGAAGTCTATTTTAATTTGGAAAGGAATACCAAATTGGAGAAGGTAATTTTATATGTAGTCCTTGATTTACAACCACAACTGAGCCCATAATTTTCATCATTAAGTCAATGAGGTTGTAAAGTGAGCCAATATATGACCAGGGCCAATTTTTTGACCATTTTTACTGTGCTCGTTAAGTGATTCCAGATTCCCCAAATGTTGTTTCTTGTTGGAAACTGGCCCAGCCGGTTGCAATCATGTTACTGCAGAATCCTGCAACCAGTCATAAATACAGGTCGGTTGCGAAGTGCCCAAATTGCAATCATATGATTATAGGGATGGTGTGACAAATGTTAAGTGCAAGGACAGGTTTCAAATCACATTTTCAAAGGTAGTTGTAACTTTGAACAAACGCACAGTTGTAAGTCGAGGACCACCTGTATATATTTTTTATCCTTTTTGTTACAGCCATTTCTTCTGTTAAATTATGATAACTTATTTTGTCTTCAAATAAGTAAATAAACATGTGTCATAATTAAGACTGCATGTAGCCCTCACGTAACTGATTACATTTCATTCCTATATGAAATAACTACATAGATGATCAACCAATTTCATTTTCCTCTACATAAACCATTCACAAGACATGAAAAATTGGGATATCAGAGAAAGTCTTGAACAGAATGTTCTATCTTTGTTTTGCCTGTATATGAAGTATTTTACACACAAAGAACATTTTCATTAATTGTTGAACAGCAATTAATATATTATGCTCACCAATAAAATTCATTGTTGAAAAAAAAAAAACATCAGAAAAATGTAATTACATTTATAAAAAATGTAGAACAGTGTAATTAGAAAATACTACAAGTACTAAAAAATACAGGGGGGAAAAAGTCAGAAAGAGGAACAACTGATAAGAAAACCAGGGAACTATATAAGGAGTATGCCTAAAACTATTAGGTAACAAATATGTTTCAAGTTATTAGGTAACAATTTTAGATTACAACTTACTCTGCATTCTGTGTTAAGAACCCTCTAAGAAGGAATACAATTTAAGTTATGCATAACCTAAACAAAGGCGGAGGAGGAAAATATCTAAACAATATATTTTCAAGGGGGGAAAATGAAGGCAGCATTTCGTATGCATACCATAAATTCATGACATTTTCTTCCATATGGTGTTATGATAATTGTAGGCCTAGGTAGCTTTAAAATGAGGCCTTCATACTCCTAGATTACAGGTTTATCAATGACTACGGTAGATATAACAAATGAACAGGGGCCCCATGCTCAGAGGATCTGAATGTCTTACTAACAAACAAAGAATTGGGAAGGGATATTATTATCAGAGATGCTTTAATTTGGAATCCTGCACTGATCAGCAATTTGGACCCAAAGTCCTTGTAAACTCTATGATTCTATCAAAAGATGGATCATTGATCTGACCAAACAAAGCTATACTTACATTCATGTCTAACCTGCTTTATCACCCCCGCCTAATATCCATGAGCATTACTTCAATTTACTCAGGAAATGAAATACTCTACAGCCTATTCTTGAAAATGTCCCTACTTACCTACATTATTTACAAGCAATTTCCAACAATTTTATATAACAGCTTAATCCCAACACATCTAATACCACCCCAGGGAGTAGAACTTAACAATGCAAATAAATTGATTTGCAGAAATAGGGCAGAGAATTGTAATTCCTGCCCTTCTCCAAACTCCTAAGGAAATTTAGACAAGCCAATTGATTGCAATGGAATGGGAAATCGCTTTTGTAAAAAGCTAAAAATCAAAGGAAGGAGGGAAAAAAATTTCTTTCTCCTTACCACCTTTCTGTTCTGCCACCAGCACAGTTTCTTGGAAGTTGAATTCTTGTTTTAAAATGCTTCAAAGTCTGAGAAGAGAACTTTGGCTTCCTCTGTCATAAATGAAGTTATTCGCAGAAATTAAAACAGACTCTTCTTTCCAACTAGGTCTATGTGTATCTCATAGTTTTGCCACAAATGTCCCATTAATTTTTCTTTCTCCCACTGCCTGCTATATTTATTACATTTTGTCTGCATGTATTCTAAAATATAAACCACTCAACATAAATGTGCACTGAAATTATTTTTCATATGAGCCCAAGACTTAAATGAACGTATTAAGAATTGTAAAAGATTTGGGAATTCAAGAGGAGAAAAATATAGCTTCACACATTCTTGCTAATCTTCAATATTTTTTATCACCTAGAAATACTGTTGGGTAGAGTCTGCAACTTGTTTTTCCTATTTCCATACATTTCTTACATATAGTAAACATGGACCTACAAGTCAGATCATCTTGCTTTATACAATTTGTACCATTCTCAGAAAATATTCAGACCTGAAGTATCTTAAAACAATCTCTACGAAGCCAAATATAGTTGAACCAAAAGACAGATAATGTGATAAATGACTTTTAATGGAATTCAAAGTTAGACAGTACTTTATTGAGACTAATTTATCATAAAATATATAAAGGGTTTAGGTTATAGTGCTTCAATTAAACTTTTAACCCAGCATCCAGAACTTCAAACAATTGATATAAGATATATGAAAGGAGGAAACAAATGGATGTGATTATAATCCATAAATTAGGAATTACCACAGGAAGGAAATCCCAGAGATAAAAACAGGAAAGAAACAAAGGTTGGGAAAAGAAAAACAGAGTAAAGAGAACAAGGAAGGAAGTGATATCAAACAGAGTAGCTGAACAAAACAAATAGTGAATGAAATTGCTGAATAATTTATTGTTCTTAGTGCAAATATTTCAGAATCAGTCCTTTATTAGATGCTCTAACAAGAGGCTTTAAACATCCAATCACTCACTTGCATTCTGAAGTAGTACAGTCTCAGGAAGAGATAGGTAGCCCTTGACTTACAACCATCTACTTAACAACTATTCAAAGTTATGACCTACCTGAAAAAGAGGGCTTATGATCCAAATTTCTGATATTTAGGTATATCCGCAGTCACATCACCACACTTCAGATACTCAACACCACAACCATATTTCTGGTCATGTGACCACAACATGACCAGTAGTATGGTTTTACAAAGTTTTGCTAAAAACTGGCACGTATAATTTTTGGCAGAACTGTGACATAGTGAATAATGGCTTTACTTAATGACAGCAGTGTTCACTTAATGACTGTAGCAAAAATCATGGTAAAATCAGATCAGTTATGTGACCAATTCATTTTACAACCATTACAACTTTCAATCCTATTGGGCAGGCTCCATTACAGTTACCTGTATATATCCCTGTCTGGACGGCTACCTGTATATATCTTTGTCAATGTGGTCCTGAAATTATCTGGATTTCAACCCCAGCTTTATCTTGTATCAATATGTGATCTACATAAGTTTATACAGTACTTTTAAGCTGCTTATTTAGCCTTACATTCCTAACTACAAAAAGGCAATTTCAAACATCACATTTGATTCTATGTTGGGAAAACTATTTTTTCCAGTTCTATTTTTCCCCCCAATTAATATGGTAGATTAAATTTGTTTGCTCTTTAATCAGAGTGCATTTCTTCAATTTGCTAGCTTTAAATTAAAAAAAGTTGCAAATTGTTGTTGTATTTTATACCCAGGGGTTCTTTTAAAAAAAAGAAAACCAAAAAGAAAAGAAACCAAATACTATAATTATGTAGAACTTAGAATGCAAAAGCAACAATTCAGTGCACCAGAATAGTATCAAATACTTAAAAGCCACAAACAGCTAACCCATTCTTAAAGTCCTCCAAAAAGGGTGGGTGGAGGCAACCACTACAAATCTGATTTCTACTCTCAAATTTATTTTGAGATAAAGTTTATTAAGGTTCTCTTAATTTTGTAATTATTGTATCTATTTAGCCCTCCGAAGATTTCAAGCATGATCTGATGTTCTGTCTCAGTATTCTCTTTTCTACCTTTCTTTACAGGATATGCTTTGCATGATTATGGTCATCTTCATTACCTTCTCTCCATTATACCCAGGTACTTTTAATATGAAGCACTAATTAAGCATCTATCACACGCTGCTGAAAACTAGTATAATCAGATAATTTTCATAGCATAAATTGCCTATAGATTTTTCTTTTACCAGACGTTCAGCTATGACCTAAGATTCTATATTTTTGTGAATTGTTTTCTTACATGAACAATCATTCTTATCAACAGAATTCTGAATGTTCTTAGACAAATACTTTCATGCTTCCTTCTACCTTTCATACTTCCTGCCAACAAATTTAAAATAGTTTATAATGTTTAGTTTGCAATTAAAACAGTAGTAGCTCTTACATGATACAAATTACAAAATACCTGACAATAGATTTCTGTCACAGTAGATAAGTAGTTAAAACAAGAACATACAAGTTATTCTCAATGACCGCTTCTGAATAGTCACTATTCTTTAAAAACAGGTCTATCTGAATATTCCACAGGTTCTATTTCTGATCTAACTTATTTACAGCTTAATTTCCTTCTCATTGAAAAGTGTGTGTGTGTGTATACATACATGCATGCATGTATGTATATATATGTATATGTATATATATATGTATGTGTGTGTGTGTGTGTAGACACACTCACTATACTTGGATAATACTTCATACATCTTGTAAAATGAAAGTTACGTATTAACAAAAGCATATGCCATTATGAAAATATCAATACTGAAAGTGTCACTTACTTTACTTTCTATGCTGAAGCATAATTACCTCTCTAGAAATTATTTCCTAAAATATAATATCCAAACACTATCCCTTACCTTCTATGACTTAAGACGTCTCCTAGGTACAGTACCAACCTAACAAAGGACCAGCCAGATGACAGGCTCACATTATTAATATACATTTGAAGTACAGTATATGTTGTGATGCAAATTACTAATGAAGTATTTTTGCGATCTGATGAAATAGGATTAACTGTCTATAACATTTAGCACAAAGAGAGCCCTATATTTTTATATTACCATTCTACCATTATTACAAACCAAAGCTAAAGCCCCAAATTTAAACTAATTCATATGCAGCCCTATTTTCTATTGTATTATTGTTCTCTCCCCTGCCTTTCCCCTAGAGGAAAAGCAAAAGAACTTTTAAAATTACTTTTACATTTATCCTCCTGTATGCCATTCGCTTCCCCATTTACTAGTGAATCTAGAACTGAAAGAATGGTTTATACAATTACTGGTTTATACAATTAGCAAAGAATGTTGAACTAGGCAAATCTGGGCCCACTCCATGCTAAAATTAAGGAATCTCACTTTTCAATGTTTAGTTAATTGGAGACACAATTCACCTAGATGTTTTTCTTGATGTGCTATTTTTTAATTACAACAGAATAACAGTCAAAATACTAAATCCTGTCTGAAATTTAAAGTGCCATAGTCCAAGATAATTGTACAACCGGGTGATGGATAGATGCAAAAAACGGAATTAGTACACATTCTGGAAGTTTGGGAGTTAGCGTATTTTGAAAAAATTTCACCCTTTCCTTTGCAGAATGAAACTGCACATACTACAAATCTACTACCCTATCATGCTTAAATCGTTTGTGTACTTTTTTTTCTCTCCTGAAAAAAGAAATCTTCTTTCCTTCCTTACACATATAATTTTCTTAAGAAATAATCTAACGCATGGCTATTTCGGAGTAAATTGGCTTGAGCCGAATGAAAATTAACTTCACAAAGAAAACACACCACGCAGGTGTGTTCTAGTAAATTTCCCATAGTGAAAAAAATGCCCATCTTCGATAACCGAGAATGCCTAAGTTAGCTCCTCCTTGTTTTCATCCGCTGCCAAGAAAGGCCACCTGTGGGACTTGCTGCCAAGAACAAACAGCAAAGTCCCAACCCTACAACAATTCACTTCTTCATACAGCCAAAACGACTTCACAGGTTTCCTCAACCTCATATGTTTCTGCATTGGGGGTAGGGGAGAGTTGCCCCAAACCTGCATGCCGGCTGCGAAAAAACCCTAAGTGGGGCTTCCTCCAACCAGGTACCACGTCAAAAAATCCACAGGTCGGGTGGGGGTGGGGAATGGAGTTGAAATCCCCCCCCCAGCCCCCGCACTCACACTCAAACAGACGCCCGGACAGAAGGGACTTAACCTCAGCACACGCGCGCCCCGCCCTTCCCTTTCTTCCCGGGCAACTCTTTGTGACTCACGTGCTCGTCGGTTCTCATCCCAGCCGGAGACTTGCCCACTCACCTTGGCTCCCGCGCTCCACGCTGCCACTCTCACTTTGTGGTGGTTGCCGGTCGTGGGCACCACCACAACCCTGGCTTTTACTATTCTCATTGGCTGGCTCATCTAAACGCTCCGGCTGCTGCAGTACTCCTTGGGCACTCGGGGCCTCGTTGCCGCCAGCGGGCGCCTCCACCGGCACTACCGTGAAGTTGGTGGGCATGGCAGCGCTCTTTCTACCGGAGCGCTAGCCTGTGGCTAAGTCGCTTGGATAGATCCAGAGTCGCCTCGCGTAACCACAACCCGCCGCCTGCCCCCTCCCGGGTAGTTGTGGCAGGAAGAGCGGCGAGGGCGGCTCTTTCTTCCCTTTTCTCCGCCTCTCCTCCCCGCCCCTAAGAGCGGCTGCCCGGGCAACAAATCTTGTTTGCCGCCCTCTTTTGCTATCAGCCAGGCAATAGAGGCGCCTCGCACGAAAGGGCCGTTTCTCCAAAATGTAAAGGCGGGAAGAAAGCGAAGCGCCTTTCTCTTCATATTGGTTACCGGCAACGTCTGTGCACCTTTTCTTTCAATCTGCTGTGTTGGCCTCTACACACTTCTGAGAAACGCAGGCGTACTCAATATTCCTTCTGTATGCTACTGGTTTCTCATACAAGCCTTAAAGTACTTGATTTGGGAGAGTTTCAAAGTGTTTGACTTGTCCTGAATGTTAGGTTCAACTCTCTAATATGCAAAGTAATCAACGTTGTGCATCTAGGTTTGTGTATCTCCCACAAAACAGTCACAGCTGGCCCATACAGTACATACAGTATCTGGTCTAGGAGATAATACTTGTATTCATTAATAAAAAGCTAATGATCATAAATTTTAAAATATGGTCACTGAATTTTTGAATGGAGACCATATAAACAATTTAATCTGGTACTTAGTTTTAGCTCTCATGGGGACGAAATAAACTGAGGGTTTTGTATGCTCTTATCAGGCCAAATCCACATAACCATCCCTGGTGCCAGATGACTGAAAAGCAGCTAATTTCTATTTGCTCTCATACTGTGCCCTTTAAGCAGGAAGTACAGTCAGCATCTCTGTCTAGATCACTTTGCACTAATTCAAGGAGCTGCTGTTGCATTTCCCTATAAGCATCACTGGTTCCATGTAAACTCAGAAACCAGGGCAATCATTTTTGAACTCACTCTACCACCACCACCACCACCCCAATCGATGTAGTTGAGTGCATGAAGGCAGATTGAGCTATCAATGAAAGCCTCTTGGCCATGTTGGTTCCCAATCATGGATTGTGATGGTTGGTTGGTCACACATCTATCAAGCCATGAGTAATGTCATTTCGACCTTTATGTTTTACTGCAACATTGCACTCTAATTCTCTCCTCCTCATGCTAAAAGCTATGTGAACCTTCACCTACCAGTAATCCAAGCCAATCCTTTAAATTCCCAGGAATGATTTCCACTGTGACGACAAGTGCCCCATGCAAATACCCAATGGCAAGTTTCAGGATATGCCTTAGTGAGCTTTGTCTGACTAAGGCATATCTTGAAACTTGCCAATGGTTACTTTCATGGGGCATTTTTCCTCACAATGGAAACACGGAAGAGAGGCTAAATGATAATGTTGAGCAGATATAGCCTTTGATAGTGTAATATTTGTGGCATGCTTCAATCCTGTGCCCTGCATACCAGAGCGTGAAGTGCCTTCAAAGGGACGGTCTTGCTCAACTTCCCCAGCATCAAATGCTTGAGAGTCCTTAGCCTCCAGGTGTCTTCACTTTATGGTAGAAAACAGAGGAATCCCAGTTGAACAAGATATTCCTTTGAAGGCACTTCATGCTGTGGCATGTAGGGCACAGGATTGAAGCATGCCACAAAGATCACACTGTCAAGTGCTATATCTGTTCAACATTGCCATTTCCTTTACAGGGTGTTGTCCCACAGTTGTCATCACTGACAGAGAAATGGGCTGCTCAGCAGCCAGCATATTTATGTGGCAGGCGCCTTTCCACTTCTGCTTTTGTTGTAGACAGAAGCCTGCAGGTCATTTTACCACTTCTTACTGGGTTTTCTCTCTGCAAGCAGGTTTAGCTACACCACCATCACACCACCTACAGAAACCTAGGCTGCATGACAGGAGCCAGTCACCAAGGCTCTGCTCATACTCATAAACCCTAGTACGCAACTTGTGCACCCAGTCATATATCAAACATCACATTGGTCCAGATCTCAACCACAGGCACAACCTATGCTCTTGCAGTAGATTACTGTGGCATGTTACCTCAGGATAGGGGGCAATAGCTGTGTTATTATCTGTATATATTTACATACTTAATATATCGGCAAAGTGATTTGGGAAGTCAACAAAAGACTGCAAGCCATGACCACACAGGTCATACCTGGTAAGATGCCTGTAGTTCATCCACTTCCCATGTCCATCACCATTGCACAAATAGGTTTGGTTTATAGCCATTTACTCATGCTTCCGTAGACTGGTGCACATGAATCTTAAAAGTCTCCTTGCTTTCTACTTGGATTTCCAGATAATTGCAGCTAAAGCAGACAAAACACAAAGCTTTGGTCAACAGCCAGGAAATAATCAGGAATGCCCCCAAATCATTTTCAACCAAACCTGAAGCATCTCAGGTTCTTTTGGAGTACATTTAAAGTAACAGCAAAACTTTACTGGTTACAATATACATTTGTTCTATCTCACTGACACACCTATCCCCACTTACCAAGTCCTTCTCAACTAGGATGCCAGATAGTATTTGGAGGAAGGGAAGCTACCAAATTCAGATCCAGGATGATTCAAAGAGTTGGTGGACTTCAGAAGCCCTTTTACCACTAAAAGTTCTTGTTTGATTGATTGATAAGTCTGGTAGCTTCAGTTTTCTATGCAGGACCTGCCTCCATTATCTGCTTCAGATGATATTTTTCCTTTAATTCTTATTTATTTGTTTCCTTCTTATCTATCTCCCCAACGAATCTTTTTGGTAATATTCCTGGCTTTTGTCCTCTCTGTGTTTAGGCTCTGGCAGCTTCAGACTAGTCTCATATTATGATGTGTGGGTATGTCATGGAGACAATGACTTCCATGTATCCACAGTAAGTGAACCAAGATGGTTAGAGAGGATATAAGTGGCAGCTCCATACAATAATGAATGAGGTAATAACAGTGTCAGAGGTAATATGAGATCAAACCCGATGCATTGAAAGAAAACTGAAGGATTAAAACAGAAGCTGACAAAGTAACTGAATTTATATGTACTACTAGGCAATGAAAACTTGTATGAGTAGAGTGTGTGAACTGTCGAATTACCGAAGTACAATTATTACTTAAAAAAATACATTTAGATTACCTTGGCTTATTTTCAGTGAGACAATCTCTAACAAAATTAAGAGCTCAGAAATGTTCTGACATACAGAAATGTGAGCAGGAGAAGAATAAGCAGTAAAAGCCATTAAGCCTGACCTTTAAACATAAGATAGCAGCTTTTTCTAAAACTAGCTTGGCTGGTGAAATCTTTTGAAGTGCTGCATGCGAAGATGATGATACCAGCAACAGTTCTTTCATTCCTGATTTGCCACTATGGAATCTGTGTACACTATTTTGTGTTTGAAAGATAGCAGTCCTGTTTATATATAGGACATGTGCCTTTGTTTAAAATAGTTAAAATGCTGCATATACGGTAGTTCTTAACTTGGAGTTTATAAATACAATAGATTTACTGTCTAAATTATTGTAATATATTAAAATAATTTCAGTATAAAAACTTCATAAAGCCATATAAAATATATTAAAAGTATGAATAGATCTTGTTAACTAAGGCATTAATTAAGAAACAAAACAAACTCTGCTGGGTCAAAGAGGAAATTTGTACTGGGAAAATCTATCCAGAGAAACATTGATGTAAATACATCACACAAAAGACTTTATCTTTAGAGAAACAGATATACAGTAATAATGACTGAATATGCTACTTGGGTGGGGGAAAATGAGGGGTGTTTTTTGCAACACAATATTTAATAGAAACAATCTGAATACATGCCACCATGCAATGTTTTAATTCTCTGCATCATTGGGACATAAGAAATAAAGCACTGGCCATTGGAAGAAACCTTGTGCAAAGCTCCATTTGGTTTCATAGAAATGCATGTTTTCAAGGCTTTCCTCCCTGAAATTAGTTGTGTATTTACTTTGAAATTCAGGATAAAGCCCAACACTTCAGTACACATAGATAAGGTATCATATATAGCACATGACTGTGCTGAAGAGTTTTTGAACATACATTGTCATCCATACTAGAATAAAATAAAATCTTCCCTAACTACCGTAGTATACTCCTACTGAAATCAGAGTTTGCACTACCTTTTTACCCCATTGTGCTCTACAATTGGTAGATTTAAGCAAGCTATTTAATTCATGGCAGCAAGAATTACTTTCTGGACATTACAATTATTAATCATCAGTTCAGGAAACATCACAGTTTTGGCAGAAAAATTCCTTTTAATTCAAGGCATGCTTCAAGCTACTCAAACAATTACAGAAATTGATTTATGAACTTTGGATTCAAATATGTATATGCTTTTTATAAACTGAATTATAAATTATTATTTCTTTGTCATATATTGCAATCAAAATTATGAGAGAGGTGGTAAACTATTTTGATAGTCAATACTGTTGAGATAAAATGCTACCATATCCAATGGTGCGTTACAATACGAAGATTTACATTAGGGCTGATGTTTAGATTGAAATTTGGATAAAAATGAGATTCAAGTAGATCTGAGACTTGTTCAAACAGAAGCAGGAAATCTCAGAAAATTGAGTCAGTATTTGGATTCTTCAAAAATTTTGTTGGTAATTCAAAATATGTAAGTAAAACTCCAGGGGAAGTTTTTCCTTGGGAAAAAGAATGAACATTAGAAGGGAAGACCAATTTTGAGACTGCCAGCTTCATAGGCCTGAGTTCTCCATAGAGGAGCACTTCATCCCATTCTGTCAAATGTACCGTACTTTTAAAAAAGTACATTGGAAGGCAACATAAGGAACATAAGCAATCACCTTGTAACTATTTGTCTGACACTTGCCACCATTTACATTTACCTTCTAACACTTTGTAAAGACTTGTGAAAAGTACATTAATCTGTGTAGCAAGCAATTGTATACTAGAATGAATCAGTAACTAATGTTTGCTTTTAATCTGATTTTGATTTATCTCCCAGAATAAATGTAGTGTGTGTTCTGAAATAAATTAGAATGGAATGTATTCATTTTTGGTACAATTCAAACATTTAAAGTTTATATACTGAATAGGAGAGGAAGGGAAGGGCGAAATACAAAAAGAGAAATTTTACAGTACAGTCACCTTTATTTTCATTTTTACTGTGAAGCCATATCCTAAATAAATTAACCTGCTCCTCAATATAGAGCTTACCCAAAAAATCTGAAGGGAGGGTGCAGGTTTCTCCAGCTTACATACATACCACTTTTATATTTAAATTACTAATTTAGCCATTATTTCTACTGGCAGAATTACTTAATCTAAAGTTTTAACTACAAGACTACTGTTATTTCTGCTTCTTTCTTTACACAGTCCTTCTTTTCTTCCAAATGCTCTTAGATTGTTTCTGAACATGAGATCTCATATTATGTTTTTGTGTTTTATGTCTTTGTTTATACTTGCAGAATAGATTTAGTCTTTTAGTCTCAGCTTAGAATGGTCCTGGCAATAAGCAATTCAAGGAGAATGAGAGGGCTCCACCTCTCTTTATTCTGTCTGTAGGGACAAACATTTTAGCAACCCTCTACTTCAGGAATTTAACATACCTTGAGGCATTCTTTAATTCCCACTACTTTCTTGAAGAATACTTTTCCAGGATTTTCTGAACTTCCTTTTCTCATTTGATTCTTCAATAATATTTTCATGCTTTCCCACCATCTAATAATATCACAAATAAAGAAATCTACATAGCTCATCTTTTTTGTTGTTAATTTTAACGGGGAATACCTATCATAATTTATACTGCAAAAATTGAGATGACTACTAGATGGTAGCATGTTCCAGTTTTCTGGACATATGCCCATGCTGCTATCTTGTGGTCATTTGGATTCCTGCAGCAGAGATAGTAGCCCTATTCTAGGAACAAAATTATTCTTAGTCTGCATTCTGATTTAAAGGCAAAATGATGCTATCCTTCAGCAGTACATATCCTTATAATTTATTTCTAACTAGTGCTTTTATGTTATTGCAATTCCCTTTTATTGTACTTAAACATTACTATAGTATTTATGTTGGGTTTTTAGGTTTCATCAAGCTTATATTAAGTTATGGTTACTATGTAATTTCTTCTATAATTAAATACTGCTGGTCTTACAATTTACAGTCTAACCTTTAATCACTACCCTAAAAGTCTTTGGATTATAATGATCAGTTTTCAGCTACATAACCCTATGTATGTCTCTTCTGAAATACATCTAAATGAGTTGAATTGGACTTAACTCCTAGGTACATGTGTATAAAATTGCAATCAACTCCTTAATCTTTCTCAAAGTCAGAATGGGAGTTAGAGTACAAGTGTCAGAGAGCAGAATATGCAAAAACATGATCAAATTACCCTGTATCTGGAATGTTATTAGAGAATCAATATTACCTGCTAAAGTACAATGCTATGTAGTAATGCAATAATGATTCCTGATTCTTCTATAATAGCTAATACAGATTTATTTAATAGCTGATGTTTATAATACGCTATCACTATAATATTTCAGTATTACAGTACTTGCATTATTTAAGGTGGTGATTGGTGAACTATAGATAATCTATAAGGGTCATGGATATGAAAGAGACTTCATGCCATTGTTATTCTGTAGAAGTATTACATCTGTATTTTAGAAGCAATTTAATTAATTATTATTTTTATAATATTTATTTTATTTTATAATATAAAAATTCAAATTTCAATTTAAACAATGTGTTGTCAGACTGCATATACATACATACATCTATATATACCTTTAAATCTAATTATATTCATTTAATAATATTTTTAACCTTTTTAGCATCTTCCATTGTAATAGTAATTATATAACCATCAAAAGAACCAAAAAAATTATTCTTCTGTTTACTTTCTCATATTTATCATGTTTCCCCCAATTTTGCAACAAAACCCTTCTTTCCCTTCTTTTCTCTCTCCTCTCCTCTCCTCTCTTCCCCTCCTCTCCCTACTTCCCTCCTCTTCTCCTCTCCCTCTCCTTTATCTCCTTCGCCGCATCCATCCCTTCCTTTCCTTTCCCTCTCTTCTTTCCCCTCCTTGCCTCCTCCTTCCTTAATCCTCACTTCTTTTCTCATGCAATAAAACAATTATTTGAGGAACATACCTGCCTTGGAGTTCTTTTTGCTATGGGCATATTACTTGAAACTCTGACAATGACATTGTGTAGAGGAGATGACACAAGGACCAGTCTGAAACCTGGACATTAGCTGGAATTGATGCTTTGAATATGAATAAAGCTAATTATTTGATGACCTACAGCTTTGAAAATCATGGATAATAGACTCCATAGGTACTTATGGTACAGAGATGCAAAGGATTATAAATCTTAAAAGAATATACATGTTGTTCTAATTTATTACCACAATTGAGTTCTTAATTATAGTAATAAATCATGACGGTCATAAATCGTGATGGTCATAAGTGAGCCAACATATGACTCTGCTGATTCTACCATCTATGTTGTGACAGTCATCAAGCAAATTTGTGGATATTAAGCAAACAGGGTGGTATGAAATAAATCCATTATACCTCTATAGCGTTGTTTTGAGGGTAGGAGTTGGAACAATTTATGTCCAGGATGTGAGGAGTCAGTAAATATTTTCACAGCCCTCTTTTTGACTCTTGCAGTGTACAGGTCTTCAATGGAAGGCAGGTTGGCAGTAATTATTTTTTCTGCAGTTCTAATTATCCTCTGAAGTCTGTGTCTGCCTTGCACAGAGCTGCAGAATCGTAGTGAGATTAGAGAGAAGATACCGGTAATTTCATTGACACTTAAAGATCTCACCATTCTGAGCATGCTGTGTAAAATAAAATCCTTTCTGAATATTTTCCGAAGATTGCATTATTAGCAACTTTCAGACTCTCGCTTAAAATATGAATGATTAAATAAATATATTTGGAGATTCTCAGTCATCCAGGTCATGGTTTTCCCAAAGGTGTTTTTTTCAAAAAGCAACTGGATGAAATTCAGTTGCTTTCTGAAAAAGCACCTTCGGGGATATTAAGTAAATACTAAAAAGTAGGGAATTTCTACAAATGTTGCCTCTATTATCCAAAAAGGGAAGTCCATGTTTTCTCTCACTTAAAGTTTTCATTGGATAAGTCTTGATATGCAAATGTGCTTGGGGAGAGAGGACGTTGTTTCCATGTACTAAATTATTTTGTCAACTTCTCATATATTTAAATTAAAAGGCAAAGGTTCCCCTCGCACATATGTGCTAGTCGTTCCTGACTCTAGAGGGTGGTGCTCATCTCCGTTTCAAAGCCAAAGAGCCAGCACTGTCCGAAGACGTCTCCGTGGTCAGGTGGCCGGCATGACTAAATGCGGAAGGCGCACGGAACACTGTTACTTTCCCACCAACGGTGGTTCCTATTTTTCTACTTGCATTTTTACATGCTTTCAAACTGCTAGGTTGGCAAAAGCTGGGACAAGTAACAGGAGCTCACTCCGTTATGCGGGGCTAGGGATTCGAACCACCGAACTGCCAACCTTTCTGATCGACAAGCTCAGCATCTTAGCCACTGAGCCACCGCGTCCCTATATTTGAATTAGGCTGGTACAAAATATATGTGCTTAATATTTCTCCCTGTTTTTATTTTGAAGCAGGATGGGTCAACTGGTTTCAGGTACTTATCTAAAGAGGCTATGCTGGAAAACCCATTGGGTCCAGAATGTAAAATTATCTTGGTGCATCACAGAATTAGATGTATATATATCCCATTTACTCAAATCAGTTTTGAATAAAAAGCTTGCTTTGGTCTTTTCAGCAGGGATAAAGGGGCAAGAGGCTGTTATGCTTTGCTATAAACCCAACACAAAGGGGCAGGGGACACATAGCTTGGCTTAGTGGGTAGGCCTACAACAATATCGAAAACAACTTGCTGGGGTCTTGTTTTCTCCAGGAGTACCGATACCCTGGATTAGATCATCCAGTACATCCATTTCAACCTGAAGACTGGGCAAAGACATGGGGACTGACGGCCACCTTGGATGAGACATGGAAGGGACCATTTCAAGTGCTCCCGACAATCCATACAACATTAAAGGTGCAGGGATTGACATCCTGGATACATTATTCCAGAGTAAAGAAGGTCCACAGTCTGTGATCCCTGATTCCTGGACTGAACTGTACAGCCTGAAATTTCTTCTGGAGAGGACTTGGAACTCAAGTTTCTGTTCAGGAAACAGAAGTCTTAGGAACTGTATATGCATGGGATTCTCCTCCCATGCATATACAGTTCCTAAGTTACCGACCACAGCTGTTCTCTCGGTTAAAAAATTTCCCAGTAAAACAGTGGTGATTACTCATATCATATTGGCAGAGATGTCCCTTTTTCCTACCCTTATAAATGAATATGATCTGGTTCTGCAAGAATTACATGAAGAAGTGGATGTTATGTTCCAAAAGGTACCTATCCACATGAACAAGACTGATTTTTGGATGTTCAGGTATTCTAAAACCACTTCTGGTTTCTGTTGTTATAGCAAGAGGTGCTAGAACAACAAATGGAAAGACTGGTCCAAATTTCAGAAACTGGAAAGTAAACTTGGAAACTATACTCGGTGTACTCAAAAGATCTGGCTATGGGCTTCTCATACCAATCTAACAGAACCAAGCCATGGAATGAGAGCACCCTATGGGATATCTACCCAAAATACATTCTACAGAATCCCATAGTGGACTATACCTTTGGCATTGGTGGAATTTGTTCAGGGTGGATGGTTAAAGATCCTAACTTATAGTTCTCCTATGATAAATGGGCTGCCAATTTTCATTCAGGTATAGAAGGACATTGTGTTGCTTTAGGTTGCTTAACCACGCCTGTCCAAGTCATCATAATTTATTTGGACTTCAGTAAGGCATTTGATAAAGTAGATAAAGAAAAATGTAGGTTAGACAGCATCACCACCAGATGGATTCGTAACTGGCTGGCCAACTGCACTCAACTTGTAGTCCTTAATGGAACTGCATCTACATGGAGGGAAGTATGCAGTGGAGAACCCCAAGGCTCTGTTTTAAGCCCAGGACTCTTCAACATCTTCATCAATGACTTGGACGAGGAGATAGATGGGGAACTCATCAAACTTACAGATGACACCAAACTGGCAGGAATAGCCAATACTCCAGAAGATAGGCTTAAGATACAGAAGGATCTGGACAGACTTGAACATTGGGCGCTATCTAACAACTCTGTTATTTTATTCTATTCTAAGACTGAAGACCTATTGAAGTTATTTTTTGGGCTTACAA
>JANHFT010004837.1:246262-267584 GCA_032467955.1 Pseudoxenodon macrops
AGCTGCCTCTCCTGCCCCCAGTGTTTTTGACGCTTGCCTGCCTCCCATCCATTCCCCCTGACCGAAAAAACCCAGCCCCACTTGCAAGAGAGCAGCTGCCTGGCACCTCTTGGCAAGCTATGCCCACCCAGCGGGCAACCCCCCGTCCGTCAGGCATGGCAGGGCTCCTACCCCTTTAGCGATGCTAAGCAATGGGCAGGACCCCTGCCATGCCCGGCGAGGGGAAGGAAAGAGAGGGCAAGGGAAGCTTAGCTTGCCGTCCCTTGCTTAGCCACCCGCCCCCTTTAGCGAAGCAATTTGGGGGTAGAAGGTGGGGGTGGGTGGGCCTCGAGACACCCGTCTTATCTTCTTAGCCCCATCGCTTTCCTCGCCGTTCTGTCCAGAGAAGCCCGTTGCAAAAGAAAACCTCATGAGTTCAAAAGTTTTCTTTTGTAACGTGCTTCCCTGCATACAACAGCGAGGAACGCAATGGGGCTACAACTGTCAGGTAGGACGCGACTCACAGCCCACCCGCCACCCCCAAACTACATTGCACCGCAAGACGCTTGTCTTACCTGTCCCTCGTAGCGATCATGCTCCTCACCTTTGTGTCTGGAGGAGCCCTTGGCGAAAGAAACCCTCTCGCGAGTTCAATCGATCTCGAACTTATGAGACGTTTTCTTTCGCCAAGGGTTCCTCCAGACACAAAGGTGAGGAGCAAGGTTTTTTTTTTAATGGAAAGACTAAAAAGATTTACTCTATGATACTGCTCATGTATTTTGAAGGATTAATTCAGTTGCAGATATTTTGTTTTTAAATTTTCTCTCTATACCTTCCTATATATTGAGGATAACAATTTTGTACATTAAATGAAAAATATTTATAATACTGTGTCCAAAATAACATTTTTGTAAAAATCAAAAAAGGCTTGGCATTTAAATTCCTTTTTTCCCTCCCATGTATATAATATTCTTGTATCAGACTATGCACCTGGTATCTAGTGAAATAGACTGTGGTCCTTGAAAGTCTATTTATTCATGAAAAATGAGTTTTTAAGGCGCAACAAAGCACTTGCTCTTTCCACAAGAGATCGATGGTTACCGCCTAAGCTTTTCTTCTAGTGTACCAAACAACCAATATGCATTATTAAATATATCGCTATTTCCATCTTAACCTCAGTTTCTTCCTAGAACTTTATCAATATATAGTAGATAGAAGTAGATCCAATTCTGTTCTCGATATAAATAGATGTAGTCTCTAAATATATTGAATAGGCACAATAAATAAATAAAAATAGTTTGTATTCTGATATAAACAGAATGAATAAATGCATACTATTTTCTATATGAGTTTGGTAATATGAGTAATCAGCCTTTAATCATTCAAATCAGGAATTTAAGGCATATGGAAATTTTCATGGGATGGGAATGGGAGCAGCACTTTATTAAACAGCATTTCTAACATCTCATTTTGAGTAAGGTGAGGCTGAATAGCAAATAAAAAGAATAAGCTGATATTGTCAATTCCAATTAATGTCAATTTCCTATGATAATTAATGTCAATTTCCATGATAGATCATATTTGAGTGGCATTTTCATTCTTTGAAGGGGGACAACTGAGGCAACTGATTCAATATTACCACTGGAGGAGGCAAGTTTAAAATGTTTAGGAGACTCATGGATATGTGAAAGTTTGCTCTACATACGAGCCAAACGAAAAAAAAATATTGCTAATTTTACCAGTATGATCCAGAGGTGTTCTTTTAACTACCAAAATATTTACTGTAGGAATATTTCCAGTTGATTTGGAAAATGTACCTCAGTTTATAGGATTGATTCATATTTTACTTTTGGATGGATTTGGCTTCACTGACTGCAACTTGTTTCTCCAGTGTTTCAAATCCTGTTCTGGAGAAGAGAGAATAAAGACTGGAGTTTCCAGTAGAGGGCACCCTTGTCCTTAGTTAGTCCTCCAGCTAAGCACAGAGGTCTTGTGTTTTGCTGACTTAACTCTTGTCATGGTATGAAAAATAACCTTTCTTCCTTAAGGATGGTGGTGTGTCAAACATGGACTCTGGGACCCTGTACCTGAGAGAGGTTTGGAAGGCTCAGGCAGGATTCATGTGACATAAACAGGAAGAAACATTTACAACTTTTCAAGTATTGATATAAGAGAACACCTTTAAGTAGGTGTGGCAACATTCGGACAAAGTTTCTCTGCATAAGGCATAAATAGATGCCAAGGGGCAAAATAGAATCTGGTTTCATAATTTTCTTTGATATGTTTATCTCACAGCATCAATTTATCTGTGGCAAGACAATCACATGTTCCTTTGTCCTTGCATGCAATTGTAAGGTGTGTTGAGCTGTTCTGGGCTTGGCAGTTCTCAAAGGAGAAAAGCCACTGTTATTTCCCCTCTGTGGATATTAAGATATGTTGCCTGACTTCTCAAAATCGTAGAGTATTCAGTGGGGCTGGCTGTACACTTCAAATATGACTTCGACCCCACAGGAATCAAGCATATTTCTCCTATTATTAAAATATCTCTTTTTTTTCTCACAAACCTGAAAAAACAGTGCCACTTCTATAAAAGTTGTGTTAATTTCCTTAAAGTAGTTGTATGTTTCATTCAGGTACAGAAGCCCTGAAAAAAAGCAAAAATATCCAGAGTTTTTGTGAATTCTGCAAAGCATAGCAATTTTGCCCCTGCAAATTTGTTGCCTCTTCTTATACAGATAGTTCTCAAGTTGCAACCATACCTGATCCCAAAATTTATGTTACTAAGTGAAACATTTGTTAAGGGAGTTTGCTCCATTTTATGACTTTTTTGCCACAGTTGTTAAGTGAACCTTTGCATTTGTTAAGTTAATGACATGGTTGTTAAGTGAATCTGGCTTCCCCATTGACTTTGCTTGTCAGAAGTTTGCCAAAGCTGATCACATGACCCTGAATCTGCAGTGATTTTAAATATGAACCAGTTGCCAAGCATCTGAATTTTGATCATGTGACCATAGGGATGCCACAATGGTTGTAAGTGTGAAAAAGGGTCATAAGTCATTTCTTTCAGAGCTGTTGTAACTTTGAACTGTCACTAAATGGACTGTTGTAAGTCGAGGGCTACATGTACAGTATGAAGAAAATGCGGTCTTTTATGAATTACTTCTCTTGTTTGGCATATAAATCAGACTGATAAAATTATTGAGAGCTAAAATATTTTATTTGCGACTGTTTAAATCATTGACTACTAAATATATACTAATATATTTCCTTGCTCCGGTTCCTGTGCATATACTCAAATTGCTATAATATAGTATTTCAATGAAAGAATCATTTTTAGTTTTTAGCTGTTTTTGAAAAATAACTGCAAATAAATATTGTGTGCTCTAAAATATATTGTTTTTTGTTATAATATCAAATATTGGATTATTGTTTATGTAAGCACCAAAAGCTTAGATGGGGTTCTTAGTAAATTAAAGTTTAGTCAGTATTCTGCAGCATTTCAGCTTACACATAAATCACAGTATGACTTAATATTTAGGACTTATCTTCTGAGCACAGTACTGGCTTAAAGTCTAAGATAACACACTTGTCTTTATTGATCCAGGACCTGCCAGCAATAGTTTAAGAATATAGATCAACTTAGTTTTCCTTTCATATTATTTTCTCATTTACTTATAAAAAGAATTGCAAAAATCAATATTAGGGAATGATTAAAAAGCAGTGGCTCTTACAAGCTATGTATGAATGAGAATACTATATAATAGTTAATATTTAATAAAATATTAAAATATTTTAATCTTTTGTTATACATGTAAAACAGTAACATAGAATTTTTTTAAAACCAAAACTGATCATGTTAGATTTTTTTTGTCTGTGAATAACATCAGATTTAAAACAAAATAAAAATTGTTTCTTATTATTTGTTTATTAGCAGATTGGACTTTGGAACACACATCTTTGAAATCTTTTACATATCCAATGCCTGAGACAAGGTTTTTTCATGCTGGTGTGAATGTATACAAATTTAAGATAAAATATGGCAATACTATTAGGTACGTATGATAGTTCCGTTAATCTAAAATCAATCAATTTGTCACAAAGCAGAAATAAAATATTGTTTCAGAACCAAAAAAAAGGACAAATTAAATCTGTACAATTTAAGAATTGTACTTTAAATAATAAGATGCAAATTTAGGCTCTTCAATAAGGATGAAGACAATAGGTATAATTGGAAACCTTTGATTCCAGTTTTGTTTCTCAACTCTATAGCATTAGCTAAGTTATCCTTTTAGTCTCATTCCTCCATCTGTGATAAGGGATAATTACATTTGCTTGCCACATAGGTTGCTGTAAGAATTACTGAAATAATGTAACTGCAGATATTCAGCAATAGGATTTTAATACCTTTATTGTCCAGATGGCACTAGCAAGAAATATAGAGACTTTACAACACATCTGTTATCCTACTCAGTCAGCACTCTGCCTAATATTTTTAATTCTGAATGTACAATTTTTAATCTGGCCAACAATTTTTTCATCCAAAATTTATCTAGAATAACTAATTAACTAATGTAAATCAAAAAAAGGAAAAACTTTTAATAACTTCCTTGAGTTTATGCTGGAAGAAAACATTATGAATTAATTAATCCATGTAGCAATAAATGTGCATTATAGATATACCCAAAGAGAACTGTGGATTTTTAGTCTGAATTTAGGACAATTTGAATACTTATTCAATTTCTTTTGATTTCTTCAGTTATCTATTACATTTTTTTTCACAGCATTAATACTGACCTTGATGAAAGCATTGTCAGTAAGGAACTACAGGTGAGATATGAAATAAATACCTATTTGTTTATATCAACAAGTATCAGATGGTGAATGTGGAATTTAGATTTAATCTTTTTTGCTTTGGGAAATCAGTAGAGGTTCGTTTTATTCAAATTGTGCTGATTCTTAAAGGTTATGCGTACTTGTTTAATTGGGAGGAGTTACCCAAAAAACGATTCTGTAATCCATGGAACCTACTGCAGAATTTATTGATATGGTCATGACACAATGACTATATTTACATTTTATTTTCTGTGATTTTTTTTGAATAGCTATTTGTTTTGTTTTTAAATAAGTACTCATAATTTACAAATAACTCTTGGAAATACCTGTGTCAAGCCAGGTATGTATGCAAATGCTGCATTAATATCTCTTAATTATTGTCTTATTAATCAAGATCCAAGTAGATTTAATGTATCACTATAATTTTTGGCAAAATAAGTTACCTATTTCAGAGAAATATTTAGTAGGTTCAGAGTTCAGAGAGGTATTATGATGGTCCATATGTAGTATGAGAGGTATCTAATATTTAGTATGTTACCAATTTTACAGCAGTATCTAGTATGTTCAGAGTTCAGACAAGTATCTAGTTTGTTGAACATTTTAAACTCTTTGTTAGAGTTAAGAGTATCCTTCTGTTTTTGGAGAAAGGAGGAAGAAAGATGATCTATTGGCAATTACTAGATTTAAACTAAAGTGTAAGAACAATTTTGTAGGAATTCTCTAACTAAACAAGTCCCTGTTTAATTATCATCAATTTGCAAGCACTAACAATGTTTCACATCTTCTCTTTAAATCTCTCAGGATGCCATTCGAGTAGTACTTGGAAACCTTGATAGTTTATGTCCTTTTACAACTGAACACTTGATCATATTTCCATGTATCCTTTTATTGATGTGCAATAATTTGAATATGGGATTTGTACAACCAGTCTGACACCAGGATTACATATGTGATTCTTCATACATCACAGAGGGGAAAAGTCGGAAAACATTTGATGGTATTGGAAACATTACACATTTCTGTGATGACATATTATAGTAGTTACATTGGGAACAAAGATAAATAATATATCAACACCAGTATGTTGTTGTAAACCAATAATTTACCTTGCTGGCGGTTTGCTGCCTCCCGCAACGCGTGGGTGTGCCTCCCGCAACGCGTGTGCATGCCCCGTGCGTGTGCACATATGCAGTAGAAAGAAGCCCCGAAAAAATGTAAAAAAAAAAAAAAAAGGCCGAAAACAAGATGGCAACGCACATGCAGTGCCGGAAACTCAGCTTCTGCGCAGAAGAAAAAAAAAAACCGGGAAATTATTATTTTTTAAATTCCCAAAAAAAGATGTTGCCGCCCACGGAGCAACAGAACTGGCTCCGTGATGTTACCAGCGGCCTACTACCTACTCGGTAGGACTGGTCTGAACCAGTAGGAACCCACCTCTGATCAACACATAAAATAGTTATTTTTCTCAGCAAGCAAGCAATATCAACAAGGCATATCTGAGTTCAGAGAAGAAAAAAGAAATTCTACAACAATGTTGAATTTAGTTGAGAAAAAGAATAATCTTTGGCCAAATGGAATATAATTACATTAGTAAGTGTTTAAACAAAGTTTAAAGACACATAGCCCTTTTAGTAGGTAATAAGGTATTTTTATAATAGAGTAAGAATATAGTTTTCTGGTTTGAAGTATTCATGGCAATTAAAAAAAAGTTTACTTTGAGTTAAGGTAAAATTATAGTGAAAATGACATTCAGAATGCCTATTAAAAAAATCTCATATGTTACCTAAAAATGCCAACTTTCTATCTATTCAGAATTTCTTCAGAGTTTCTCTTTTCTTCCACAAATACTTTCCCCCCTGTATATCCTCATTATATTGTCTTAACCCCTTCTCTAATCCATACTTGAGGCACCTTAAAGTCATTGTTTGCTATCTCCTGTGGATATTTTGTCCTGTGGATATGATCTAGCACCCTTCTCTGAACATTTGTTTGCTGATGTGGCCTAAGGTTGGGATTCCCCCCAGGTCCTGAGGTCTAATTTAAACTATTTGGAGCATGACCTCATCCATCTAGTCTACGGGTGCTTCTCTTCATAATCATTTCGACTTGGTCTTCAGGGAAGACTAGAGGCACCTGCCTGCATAATATCTGAATGGTATTTTCCATAGTAATTGTTTGATATTTCACAAAGAGTGCTAGATTTTTTAAAATGAGGTTAGTACTATTTTGAAAGAGAACTAGTCCTGTACTATGCAGAAGTTATACATAAACTGAAAAGAAAATGCTGTTTGAAACATTCATCCTGAGTCAGTCCATCATGCACATTCCATGTTAAGAAGAGTGACACTTTGATGCTTATTAATAAATAAACAGGTGTTCATGCTCCAAAAGTTGTAGTACTTGGAATGAGATAACAGGAATAGTGTTGAAAGAGTGGAAACTAGAAATGACACTTGCTTACACGACATATTCATCACTTAAAAAATTAAAGTGCATCATTCTTCAGTTACTTCTCTAAATTACACACAGAGCAGATTCTGGTTTTTTTTTTAAAGTTACCTGAAATCCCCTTACAGCACAGGTGGGTTCCTACCGGTTCAGACCGGTTCTACTGAGTAGGGAGTAGGCCGCTGATGACGTCACGGAGCTGGTTCTGTTACTCCATGGGCACTGACATCTTTTTTGGGGATTTTTGTTTTTGAAAAAAAAAGTTTCCCCCGGATTTTTTCTTCTTCTGTGCATGCGCAGAAGCCAAATTTCCGGCACTGCACATGCATCACCATCTTATTTTCAGCCTTAAAAAAAAAAGTGGGGCTTTTTTTTACTGCGCATGTGCACGCGCACGGGTGCGAGGCGCGCTCACGCAGTGCAGAAGGCAGCGAACCGCCAGCAAGGTAAATTTAGAATCCACCCCTGCCTTACAGCAAATAAATAAGAGGGGCTTCAGTAGTTTTTGTAAGGCAGAATAATGAGGACATGCAAATATTAATTTTCTGTCTACTTTATATTAATGGTAGACATTGTCATTTATTTTTGCTACCACAGGGCAAAATAACTAGTATATTTTGCTGCCATTTGAATATAGAATACTAACAATAATTGTATGCTTTTCATATGATTCCTTTTCCTGACTGTATTGCATCTTAAGAATGCTGTTCAGATTTAAATAAGTGGGAAAGAGTATCAGATTTGAGGTTTATGCATGGTGATGAATTTCTTACTCCTTATCCATTTGTGTGCACTATTTATGTCGAATTAAATTCATGCAAGCAAAATAAATGTGAAGGTAAGTTCAAAGAGGTTTTAAAAAATTGCCTCCAGCACATTCAATATTCCAGGACTATAAAAATGCTGAAGATTTGTTTATGTGAGAATAAGTAACGTTGTATATCATACTATTTTCTATGCATGTCAACTGAAGAGAAAATAACTTGTATTAACAATTCCTCTTTCTCATAGGACGGATTACAATCTCAAATCTGGGCTTTTCATAATAGCAAGGCAATAAATTTCTACTGAAACTATCTTCTGTTCTTAAGCCTGACACAAGTTATTGAATCTGAATTTTGTGTTCTACCCTACCCAGTTTGTTCTGTAGGCCATACTGGGGAAAAACAGAATCACATTGCAAATTAGTTCTTTAATCTCAAAATGTCAGTATTACACTAGAGAGTGTTCTCAATATGAATACATATTTGCAGTTATTGCAGTGGATTTCCACAGAAGAATTCAAGAAATTGTAGTTGGTCATCCAACCCCTATTAATATTCTTTTGGCACCAGTATTTTTCATGATGCAAGATTTTTAAATCAAGATTCCAATATAATTAGTTATTTCACTCTATGATAACCTGTAATATTTATTATTCATTTCATAATAAAATGAATTTTAGAGGTTATTTTCTGGATTTGCAGGATATCTTAAATAATGAAGTGTATAAAAATATGGGACAATTTAAAACATCAATATAGAAATTGGATTCTGTAATATAAACACATCTTTATTGAAACCTTTCCCCCCATATGTATCCAAGACAAATTTTAGCTTGATAGTATTCATATTCATCTGGGTATGTTCTTAGAACTTTAAATTAAACTTAAATTTAAATTGCTCTTTATATTTTTGCAACTCATATATGTGTTATATTTTATGTATACATTTGTTAATCTATTGCTGATTTTATCTTCAAATATTATGCATATTTTAGGTGAAGGAGAATATAGGGATTTCTGTAACTCCGTGAGTATTGCCTTCCAATGTTTGAAAAATAAGATGATTTAAGAAAAAGATTATGAGTGCCCATTGGAATTCATATCTAATTCATATCTAAAGCCATGGTGTTGTAGTGGTTAGAATGCAGTACTGTGGGCTTCTTCTGCTGATTGCCGATTGTCTGCAATTTGGCAATTCGAGTCTCAGCAGGCTCAAGGTTGACTCAGCCTTCCATCCTTCTGAGGTCGGTAAAATGAGGACCCAGACTGTTGGGGGCAATATGCTGACTCTGTAAACCGCTTAGAGAGGGCTGTGAAGCACTGTGAAATGGTACATGAATCTAAATGCTATTACCATTGTTAAATAAAACAGGGAGAGGAAAGTCTTTATACATATATTATGACTCTACTTAAAAATAAATTCACTACATCAGAGATGCTGCAAGTCTTAGGTAGATTCCCAAAATTGTCCACAACTTTCTGCCAAATTGTAACTATGGCTAAAATTATAAGTTTTATATGGCAGAAATAGATAATTGAATATGTTGGAAATAAAACAAATGGAGTTAATAATTATTTTATTAAGAAATATAACACATTATATTGAATCAAATTTAGTTTTATTCTGACTTCAGTTACTTTCTTGTTTGATATTAGCCATAATTGGAAATGTAGAATTCAAACCCTATTCAAATGCCAAATCTGCCTTTCAAACCAAAAGGCCTTTGTTCCTTTTCAATAAAAATGATTGTTATTTTTTGAAGCCTTACAAAATTCATGCCTGTAATTCTGCATCTTGTTGCTCTTAAGTTATTGTTTGAACAGCAATTTCTCAGTTCTAGACATTGTAAATTCTGAAAAAAGGAACATTTCATGCTCTATATGGCCATGTAAATGGCATTATCTTTTGATGGAACATGATCATATCATATCATTTCCACAGGAATATTGCAATTCCAAGTTAGTGATTTACATACAGCTATTTCATTTGATTAATATTATGCATGTAATAAATCTCTGACACACACTTATTTCCTGATGTAACTCTTTTATATATTTGTCTTACTTTGATGTACATATTATTTGAACTGCTTCTAATAGACCTGCATTTTAGTTGCACATTGGGAATAAGCTCCTTTGACCCTATAATGTTCTGGGCTGAAAAGAATCCAAGGTAGGGTTTAGCTCATTCCTGGTTGATTCCAGAAAAAAATGTTTTCTTCAAAAACAAAAAATGACCTGGGGATCAGTAATATAGAAGTGACAATGTAATAGAGGTGTAGCCAGCTTGCAGAACATTCAGTGTGGGATTTAATTAAAAATATTAATAAAGAAAATTCTATTTAGTTCTTCAGATGACTGGATCTAATATATTTCTGAAGCAAAAATATTAACGCTCACAAGATGTAAAGAGTAGAAGAAGTGATTGTTTATGATCTAGACAATTGCCTGCGAACAGAAAACAAACTGTTTCCCTAACTGATTAAGGAAAAGAAACTAAAATATTGTTTCACTAGGGTTTGATTATAACTGAAAGTTGGAGTAGAGGAAATGTTAGAAAATATTAACATACCGTAGTTTTGTGAAAAGATACATATGGTATTGAGAGCCAGTTTGGTGTAATGGTTAAGGTATCAGACTAGAAACTGAGTCTTGCCTTGAATACAAAGCCAGCTGGATACCATTAAGCCAGTCACTTACTTTCAGCTCTAGGAATAAGGCAATGGCAGACCACTTTTGCAAAACCTTGCCAAGAAAACTGCAAAGATTTGTCCAGGCAGTTTCCAAGAATCAGACCTGATTGAAGAAAATTTTGTTTATAGTATTAGTTAGAATGACAATGAAGAGCCAAATTAAAATGTTCTTACATTCCTTTTTATTTTTAAAGAATGTATATTGTACTAAACAAATAACATCCACTAGGATGACATTTGTTATCTGCTAGCATAGTACAGTTCAGGTGTTGTTATTTTCTAAAATGTACTTTATTTGTAATTAATACGTTTAACAATATATTGCATTTTTAAAGTCCAAAAAAAGAAATAAATTTAGAGAGAACATGGACATAGAAAGAGCTACCAAACAGAGAAGACTGGAAGACATATTAGAAACGTCACATGCACAGCACTACGTGAACAGGTTGGTAACATGTTTTTGTGTCCTATTTGCTCTTGAAATGGTATTTAAAAATCATAATAGATCTATTTAATGGCTATGCTAGGCTGCTAAGCTAAAGCATCTTTAGGAACATTGGCTCTCTAACCCTTAGAGTAAAGTAGGTGAAGGGAGTTAATAGATATGGCTTAATTAAGTCAATCCCACATCAGAGTCTCAAACTTGAATGGAAGTATGAGGAATTGCTAACTCCAGGAGCAGTCCCAATTATTAATAGTGAGAAAGAATATTACCTCAGGTATCAGGAGTTCAAGAGGTTAATAAGTTTATTTAATCACATAAACACACTCCTCTAATTCCCTTTTAAAATGGTATATGGGAAAGGCCTTGGGAGATTGGCCAAAAGATGCTGCCATGGCAATGGTTAGATAAGAGACAGCATAGCCTGCATCTATATAGTAGGTGGGGCTGGAAATAATTTTTATAAGGTTATACGGGGTGAAGTTCCACTTAACCATCTTTTGTTACAAAAACAAGTTCAGAAGACACTCTGTGCCATGACACACATTCAAATGCTTAACTTTAGAAAGGAAATTCAATGCTTTTGTCATGGTTCAAAGGAAATAGAAAGATACTATTTTATATGGAGAAATTATGCTGCTTTACATTTCCTTCAAATGCAGATTATTTCAGTTGAGCTGGTAAATTCGTATTTCTCATCATAGTAAGAATTCTGGCTGTGATAAACTAACAGAGTATATGTATAAATGTTTTTTTAAGAATGATTATTGCATGGGACAGATTGAACTAAAATATTCACTTATAATAAAACATATTTATTATAAACACTACATGGTAATTTGATTTTTAAACCATTATAGAATAAATCAACAAAGTAGAATTCCACAATTCCTGACTCATTTTAGCAACAACAACAAAAGTAAAATTGAAATGCCAGGATATCACATATCATTTAAAAATCTAGTCAAACAACTATTCATCAATATAGATTCAAAATTCAGTGTTAGATTCAAAATTCAAGATGAATTCAAGATGCATTCACTTCTGCCTGAAAATATTTAAAGTATATATAGCCTACTAATAATATGAAACACAGACAATAAAGTGAAATGAAAAGCTGCAAAGAAGTATGAGAACCAGAACAAACGGAGACCCCAAAGTCTAATTCGAAGTAGCAAATTCATATTTAATGTACAGCAAAATGATCACAAAACAGAAAGATCCTCAAGAATACAGTATTTAAAGTGTCTTTTGAATGTTTAAAATGCACACTCATGATGAGAGTGTATACTTGTTTTCAGATAATTATCGTAGAAGAAACATTGTTTTGCACATTTTGATTTGGCAAATATGCATTTTATAAAAGGTATTCCAAATGGATGCTTCTTATATTTGATCATTTTAAATGTCTTTTACAGAAATTTAGCTGAAAATTCGATTTTTATGAATACAAGCCAACCAAATGCTGAATTTGGCAGGACAGCACTTCAAAAAGATATGACGTTTTCAGTGAAGGTATTGCAGAATTGCATAAATCCAGATTTGCTCTGTGAATATTGATATTTATAGAAACATAATCTTTTATCAGAAACTAATTTCTACACTAGGAATTTCTAACATATTCTAGCCACTGTTTCTCCCCCTACGTTTACACTTACCTTACTGGGAGTACATAATGAGATTTCATGAAGATAACAGGCTGAGTAAGGATTGCCTGCAACTATATAGTGGTAGCAATAGCACTTATATACTGGCCAAAAATGCTTTACAGCACTCTCTGGGTGTTTACAATGTCAGCATTTACCCCAATAATCTGGGTTCTAATTTTACCAACCTCAGAAGGATGAAAGCTCAGTCAACCTCAGTCAACCTTGAGCCCATCAGGATTGAACTTCAGGCTGTGGGCAGAGTTAGCCTGCAATACTGCATTCTAACCACTGTGCCACCATAGCTCTTATATGTTCTCGCTTCAGTCTTTTCTCTTTACATATGAATTCACATTTTTTTCCTTATTAGTCACAATTGCAATTTATACATAAACGTCTATGAAAAACAGACTGCAAAAAAAGGGGATATAAGAACAATATAAAATTGGGGTTGTATCTGTATTAGAGAAAAATAATAAACATTTATTTTTTTCCCCCTCAGAATCAGTCAGAAGAAACCAGGTATTCATGCTGTAGCTCTCTCATCTCCACCAATGGTTATAATGTAAAGGCTTTAGGTAACGATAAAGATGCAGGACTGGCATAATCACTGGGAACTTATTTTAACTGAGTAACTGTCCCAATCTTAATTGTAATAATGCTAAACCTTGTGAAACCCCTTATTATTTATAAAAACCAGCATGGCATGGTGGTTTAGAGTACTGGGGGAATCTGGGAACACTGGATTAAAGTCCTTCTCATGTAGCTCATGGGATGCTTTGGTCAGATCAAAATATCTGAGTCCAAACTACTAAATTACTCACTAAAATGATATAAAGGATTTTTAAAAATGGAATAGTACATCAAATTACTGAGGAGATTAAATCTAAATGTTTGGCTGCGTTCAGCTCTAAATCTGCACAATGTTGCCTGAGTTCAATTTGTCATATTAAAGTATATAGGTTTACACACTTATTTTCCTTCCTCAGAGGGAAGTAGAAGACTATATATTTTAAAGAATGTTTGCATATAGATTGCTTATTTGTGACAGCTAATATAAATACTGTTTATGAAAGAATCACGACTATGGTAATGCCCTGTAAAATAGTGTAATGTAAAATTGCATCACCCATTAACAATTCTGGAAGCAATTTCTGATATGGAAAAGAAATCAGAACAATTTCTGGAAGAAGATCCTTGAAGGGAGCACCCCATAAATACAATCCCCTCTTTTCTCTCTGGTTATCAAATTACTAAGTTGTACAAACTAGGAAGACATTGTTGACCCTACACATTCTTTAGAAAATGTCTTTCATACAGTTTTCCTATTTCTTACTAATAGGACAACATAAGGAAATTGACAGGACAAAAAGTGCAGAGAACTATAAACAAGAGAGACATGTGTCAACTTCACAGAACAGATCAGAGCAAAGAATTGAGATGAAAAAGAAAGGATTCTTGGAATACTTGAAAAGGTATTGTAATTTGTACCAGTATGTTACTGTAAATTGTTATATTGCTTGTGGCTGTTGCATTGGTATATTCCTTAGAGTAGCCTTGACTAAAAAGATTTATATATTCATTCATAAACAAGGAAGTAAATAAAAAAGCATGAAGACATCTTGATTTTGTGACAGGAAAAGTATAGCAGCCAGTGGCTTCAATAAAATATTTAACCATACTATGGATAATAAGATATGTTAACTCTAACATCCCTCAAGGCTGTTAATTTAATGTTACAGTTTTTGGGTGTATATAATGATCACAACATTTACAAAAATACTAAAAGAAAAGAATTTCCCCCAGAATCCGCCCCCCCAAATCATTTTAATAATGCAGTGACAGAATATATGGAAAGAGCCACACAGGGGAGGTGAACATAAACTGTAAAATGGGTATTCAAAGCCTTTCAATCATTGAGACATTTTTAAGACCAGCCAAAATAACACAGAGGAGGCTGCAAGTTTTCTAGTTCAATAAAACTCATTAGTTAACCCAGATGTTTTAACGAGGCAGTTTACAATCCCGAGATGGAGGTTATGGATGGTATACTGAATTTATGTTAAATGTTGTTAATGGAATATACTTAATTTTGTTAGAATATTTTTCAACATCCACTCCTCTAGAGCAGTGGCCTCCAACCTTTCTGGAACCAGGGACTGGTTTTGTGGAAGAAAAGGCTTTCCACGGATCGGGTGTGTGTGTGTGATTTAACATGCAGTCTAGATCCTGTGCATACAAGATGATGTTTTGCTTGCATACCCACCTCTTGCATGGCCCAAGTCCTAACAGGCCTTGGACCAGTACTAAACCACAGCCTGGGGGGTTGGGGACCCCTGCTGTAGAGGAAGTTTTTAAAAAATGTTGAGAAGTTCATAAGATGAATAGGCTGTAAATTCTTCTCCTCTATAAGGAACATAAAACCTAGTGTTGATTTAATAGTTAGGTGATAGACAGGATTATATCTCTATAGTGGTGCAGTAATCTTTATGTGTATATTGCAAGTTAAAGAATGAAGATGGGATGTGATTACAGAAGCTTTACAAGGAAAACACAGTACAAATATTCTTGTATGCAGTAAAACTTGCTGTCTTCTTGGAAATCTTTGTTTTTAATGTTGTTGATGTTCTATGTTGAGCAATGCTCTAAGTGCGTTTTTTCCCCTCCCCTATCAGCGCTCTCTTTGCACTGTTCCTTTAACAAAATTGAAGGCAAGGATCAAGCCTGTTGAGCCCCTTGTATAACTGCAAAGATAAGAGATGCCTCTTCAGGAATATAGAAATTCAAAAGAAAGGAGCTTGCTGTTTGAATGAATACATTTATTTTAAAAACATTAAGATGCTTTAGGATCTCATGTGTGCATATTGTTTATATTATTATTTTACATTGAAATGTTTAACATAAAATCAATAACTGAATCATTTAAAATTCTTATTCAAATTATATTGTTACTATTAAAATTATTTAAAAAAAGCATTCAAGTCCAGAGTTGCTCATTTCTAAGGACTTCTTGTTGAATTTTCACTGGTATAAACATACTTAAAATCACTAATTAATGTCTGTATAACATTTTTTATATTTACCATTAAAGGTTAAACTAAATTATCATGGGACTCCTGGTATTACCACTGGTCATTGATATTGCTCCACCTAAACTGAGATATATACAGTACCTACATATCTGTGACCCTCATCTCTTTAGGGATAGGTAACATTATGCAAAAGCATAGAAAAGAAGTAAGAAATTGTAAGCCAAAGGATGACAAAAAGAAAAAAGAAAAAGAAATTTGATTTACATCAAACCATTTACTGTGCATCTCCATTTGTTTCTGTCATTAGAAAACATTTAGGTTTTCACTACCTCAGTCTATGATGAGACCTCAAGTTCAATTCTGTAGAGTTCTGTATGAGAAGTGGTCCTTCATTAGTCTAAGGACTATAATATCAAAGCTCTTTCATACGTTTATATATACATTTCTCATGAATGGTAAATGAAGAATCACCATCATACTCTATTAAATATACATTTATTAAATTTAAAAAAAAACCACTGCAAAACAGAGCTACCCTTTTCATCATTTTACTTTGCTTATTTATTTGGCAGCATTTTTCATTACCCAGAACACTAGTATTTGGTCTTATACTAGGGGACTCAAGTCACAACCTTTCAAGTCACCTTTGGTGGCCACCACAATAATTAGGAAAGAGAAAGTGTGTATGTGTGTGTCTTTTGGCTACGCCCAAAGAAAGCCCTATCTGAAAGGGTGGCTTAACTTGGGACTTGGGGTACAGCTGCTGTCTGCATGCCCTACCTGACTAGTTTCTTAAGGAGACTTATTAATGATTGGCCTTAATGAGATAATTGAGTAGCTGTGCTACTTCTATCAGGTACTCCTTTTGTTTGGACCTGGCAATGAGCTAGTGCTCTCCATTACTTTCTCCTGGTCTCTGTAAGTCTGTCCCCATAGCAATTCTGCTATGGTGGGGATACTACTTCCAAGCTAAGAGACATGTCCTTCTTCTTTTATTCTGTTTATTTATTCTTTTATTACTTTAATATTGCTGTGGAGTACAAAAATAAGTTGGAGGGCTGGGCACAAGATGAGATTTTGAGATCCCCGATCCCTGAGACTTTCATTTCTGAAAAGCCTTGCGTGCAATTGTTTCCAAACTAAGCGTTAGTAGATAGAACAGCTGCTAACGTTTGTGTCTATGTTGTGCTTCATTGGTCATGCTGTGGTCTTTTGAGTCTACAGATGAGAGTCATAGCCCAACTAACCCTGAAGTTCTAAGATTAAAAATGAAATTATTTACCATTTACATACATACCAGTGACAAACACACAGAGCCTTTGAGCTCCTGCTTCATTGCTTAACTCAGTACAGCTGGGGAAATCTTGGAATTGAACTCTACACATCTCAAAATTGTCAAGACTGAGAACCACTGCCCGAACTCATACCAAGGTCTTGCAAAAAGGAACCATAAAAGCATATAGTAGCCACTCTTTTCTATAATTGCTCAACCTATAACCTATTTTGATAGTTGGAAAGAAGAATTAGTTGTATATTAACCCTTTTGCGGGGAAGGGGGAGGGGCTCATACAACAAACACTGGCAATTGCTAATTATAGAGATCATTATTTTCAATGATTTTTTTTTATTCTGACAACACTGATTTACTCTATATTCCTACCACTTTCAAAATACCACTTTTATTCCATTCCTCTGTAGATGAGAACTTCTAGGTCACTGCAAATCTGTTTCCTCACAGAATACTTTCTAATTATCTTTACTTTTTAAAATGTCGTCAGTGCATCTAGCATGAGAAAATAAAACACCAACTTCACCATTGCTAACAATAGTGATTTAATGATATAAATTAATAGACTAGTTCTCCAGTAGAGAAGACTCCAATCTTTTTCTTAAGATAAGAGATTTATTTAAAAAAACACTCTGGAATTACTAAATAATTGTACTGCAATCTTCATTTCAGTGACCTGCTTGAAAAAAATTCCACAAAATCCTGCTACTTTGTAGAGCATAACTGATTCTTTTCCTATGAGAGGTTCTCTGTTGCTCTCTACTGCCTCAGGTTATACATTTACAAAGGACAGCAGCATCATGACATCCTGGGAGTAGGAATAACAAGGCATTTTATATTCTTTTCCTGGAAAAATACTAAATTTGCAAGTGTTGATCTTTTAAGAAAATGCTTCACCTGAATGAATAATGACATAGTAAGTTCAATATTTCGTGAGTTCTAGTCACAGGTTAAGCATGAAAGGAGACTAGGTGACTTTGCACCAGTCACTCTCTCTAAGCCCAACCCACCTCCACAGGGTGGTTGTTGCAGGAAAAATAGGAGGAGGAAAGAATATTGGGTATGATACCACTTGGAGATATTTAAAAGATGCTACAATATAAATAACTATATACACTTTGCTGGAAGTGTATATTTTGTAGTATACATGTAATTCCAATCTGGAGCTGTAGTTGTTGTGATGTAAAAATAGATGCTTAATCCATAGTTCGTCCAGGAGAAACCTAATTTGTAATTTTGATCACCTCCCCCCATTCATTAAATTAAGACATTACAGAATTTTTACCTTTACCTTCTATTCCATGCTGCTTTTTAATGTGGATACAGCACTTCAGTATTTCTTTACTGCCTGCTGTCAGGAGTTATATTTGTGAGAATGGAAAATTAGAAAGCAAGAAAGGCAGTGGGGGTATACACTCTCTCTCTCTCTCTCTCTCTTTCATACTACTTGCATATTATGTTATCTATTCTAAGAGCTAGTAGAACTGCTAGGACCTCTACATGTCCCAATTTTATTTGTGTATATTATAGATGCACATAAAAAAAAAGAAATTCAGCCAAAGATGAGATATTGCAGTTTATGAGCTTTAATTCTGCCAGAGTAATTTTCTCCTCTCTATCTAGTGTTAACGAGGGTCAGACAGAAAGATGCAAGCAAGGAAAGCAAATCCTATTTAAACATGCTGCTTAATGTACCTTGCAGCAAATTACCCTGTGAATTGCTACTCCTCATAGCTTTGATACCAAGCAATCTCTCTCTTCAGCTGGAGCTTTGGCAGATAAGACATTAATAAGTCTCAGAGTAACCTTGGTTAATCAAATGAGTTGATGACGCTTCTTTCCTGCCCCAAGACAGCACCAATGTGTTTAGTGTCAAAGGTTCACTATAAAGAGTGGAAGCTGGCAGCTAAGACTTCCTTTTTTTGTTTAGCCCAGAACCCGTAGCAGATTTGTGAACAAGAACAGTCCCGCCATGGTGAAACTTCAGCTGCCAAATCCTGGTCTGGATTTGAGAATACCTTCTCACAAGGAACTAGAAACGATAGAGACCACAGAAGCAGACTCAAGACCCAAATGGGACAATAAAACACAATACATGCTCACCTGTATCGGGTTTTGTGTAGGCTTGGGCAATGTATGGCGCTTCCCCTATCTCTGCCAGAGCCACGGAGGAGGTATGTTTTTGATCCCTTCAATCCTCAAAATTAACATTGATTTGATGGAAACTATTTACATGGTAATAATACATTTTCACCATGTATCACTGTGTCTATCACAACAGCAAAAAAATAAAATAAAGTAAGGGTTTAAGAGGACTTCTTATCTTGTTTCTTGGGAGATTGAGAGTTGCAGTTGTAGGGGTTCTCTGAAACTGGCTTTTCATTTGCACCCATCTCATTGCCTGCCTGTGATATATCTTCATTGCTATGATCTTGGAGAAGAAAAAGAGAGAAGCAAAAGATGGTTTCTTACCATTTTATTTACTGAGAATGAAGTCTGCTAAATTAACTGCATGGAGTTTTATCAGTGACTTTTAACATACAAAGATCCATTCTAGGAATTCTTAGAAAATCAAGAAAGTCAGCCACAACTTTCTTCCAATTTCTCTCTCTTTCTTCCCCCTCTTTCATTTATGTCTATAAACAGGCAAAAGTGTTACTTTGTGAGTTGCAAACATGAGAAAATAAAAATTGCTCTGTGAAATGTGTAATCAAGAAGTTGTTCATTTTCATCAACAATTGTAAGCTATCCCTCTGGCATAACATCTTTATTGCATCAAACTATGTAACTCTAGAAAACTTTTATGATCAGTTGCAATATCTTGGGATGAGATAACTTTTGACATAATCTCTTTATAATATTATTTATAATATTTTAAGACCAATAAATTGAACAACTGAATCTCCTTCTTTACTTCATGAAAAACACTAATAGTTCTGGAATATTTCTGCTCATTGTGTCTGCTACATATTTCTTGCCTTTTCAAATCCATTAGTGCTTGGTCAGCTGTTGTGCTCTTTCTTTTCATCTGTTTGCAGTTCAATATAGGGGAATTGAATATAGTTTACAGATGGCTCCATAAATACAAATTATTACTATCTCCAACAGTGTCAAAGCCCATTTGATATAGTGATTAAAAGCATTGGGCTAGAAACTGAGAGACCATGAATTCTAGTCTTGTCTAAGGCATGAAGCCAGAGAGATTACTTTCTGCCAGTCACTCTTTTTCAGCCCCCAGAATAAGGCAGTGGCAAACCACTTCTAAAAAACAGTGCCAAGTAACATGTGGGAGTTTGTCCATGTAATCACCAGTGGTCAAGATAACGTAAAGGCAGGGAGACCAGCAACCATTGTCTACGGAATCAGATCTTTACTTTGAAGAAAACAACAGGAGGATGTTAGACTTTCTTCAGATGGCAAACATATCTGTTCGAATAAACTTAGGGATGTATGTGCTAATCTTAATAATAAATGCACTTTAATTTTTTGCAGTCAACATTTTTAATGTGTTTTTTGAAAATTTTGTTCCATTTGGTTTCCAAATTTTGCTCCATCTGATTACTCAGAAAAGGTGGTGAAGTATAAATCAAATCAGTAAGTAAAATATTTTCAAACAAATTAGTTCTGATATCAATATAACATGAGTTTTGAGCATTTATTAACATTGAAACTGAATGCTCACTATTTTTGCTTCAAAATTATTTTCTGTTTCCAGAAATGGAAAGAATTCTCCTTGCCACTCATCTTTTTCTTTTTTCTTTTGCTAGATTGGCAAGATATAGATCAGTGGGCTTTCCCAGTTCAACAGGGGACAGAAATTGGATGGCAATTTCAGACTTTCTGATAGCTGGCACAGTTTCATGGGAATCACTGTGGGTGTGGCTTAAACCATGGCAAAATTTGGGGGTGGGGTGGTAGAAAGAGAACCTTGGCAGTAATTTATCTTTCATTTGATAACTTAAAAAAACATCAGAGACTTTTAAGATTTGTTTCGTACAAGTATTTGCTTGCTTTGGTTATGCATATAGAAATTGGCTGCTCCATCACTGAACCTATATGCTCTTATTTCAAACTGCAACCTAGCATTTTGGAAACTTTCATTCAGAATATCAAGGCATTTTTCTGCGCATGCTCAAGATGGCGCTCGTCACCTAGTTTCCCAGCGAGGGAGGCGATGGCGTTTTTCTCCCTTGGACC
>JANHFT010004837.1:293005-305832 GCA_032467955.1 Pseudoxenodon macrops
AAAAAATCCACAAAAAAGATGGTGGCCTCCAGGGAACAGAACCGGTTCTAATGACGTCACCAGCTGCCCTCAACCTATTCTATAGAACCGGTTAGAACCGGTAGGATTTCACCCCTGTCTTCAACCCCTTTTAAAATGAAGCCATTGAAGAGCCCTGAGCTCACCGTTTCCTTTCTAGCCCAGTGTATTTGGTGACGCTGGCATATAAGAGAAAGCACACGTCTATGAGGGAGAGAGGTGGTGTTTGGAAGCAAGTTTTTTTTAAAAAGGGGGGGTTGAAAAATGACTCCTGATTCTTTCTTTCACATTACTATACCAATAGTTTGTGTACGGTGTGTGATTAGCTTAATCAAATGTACTTAACCTTGCTTAATAGCTACAAAATTTGCTGACTCTGTAGTATTAGCACCTATTAGCACCAGTATATTTGGTGACGCTGGAGGTGCAGGAATGGTACCTGAATGTCAGCAGAGTGGCTGGCCCTCACAGTGAGCATGCCAGGAAGAAGCAGCAGTGGCAGGCCTCTTCACGCAGGCTCCCTCATCCTGGATCCATGCAGGGACTACCCGAGCATATGAAGCTTGCTCCACAGCTTGCCTGACAGGTCACTTGAGACTGCATGCTCTGGTCACTTCAGTCTCAAGGATTTCTAACTTGAGAAGGTTCAAGTGTAAAGCAATACTAGGCCTGATGCAATTCACTTGTCCCTCTCTTGAATTATCCCGCATTGAATTATCCCATGGTGAATTATCCCATGGTGAATTGTCCCATGGTGAATTGTCCCATGGCGAACTAGCTGCAGAGCATTGTTTTGTGGCAAGTTGGCTGGGGTGAGTTGGCTGGGGCAAGTTGCCCTAGATTCAAAACTTGAGCAGCTTTTTACACCTTTCATGCTATCCTAGAACAGAAATACAAATAGGGTCATGGTTGAGGTGTCCCACAGTGCACAATGAATTTTTTTTGCTCTTAATTTTCCCTTTGGTACACATCACATCTTCCAAGCCCTAAAAGGATAGTTTTCATACATATCCAGCTGAAGAAGACATGTTTCAAATGGTTTCTTCAAGCTGACTTCTTTATATTCAAATTTGGGTGAGAGAACTTTTACAGCCCCATCTAAGGAAGGTTTAAAGAGCCATATTCCAATTTGTTTCAAAATTAAAGTGAATAGCATCCCCTGCAATAATGTGTCATGTAACAAGGGCATCATTTGCATACATCTCTGCACACCTCGTCAAATATAAGCAAGGGCATCAACTGAAAAAATAATGGCTGTTTTGCATTCCAATTCAGGTGTAAATCGCCCTAGATTAAGAGTGTTTTATTCCCATGTAAGACCGCATAAGAATTTAGCTTCTCTAGAGCTACTTAAGCTATAAATTTGCCACATAAGTAATACGGTGGTAAATGTGTCCTTTTTCTTCCTTGGCATATACAAAGTCACTGATTGAAGCATGTTTTATGAGTAGAGATTTGAGATAAATTGATGTTCGCACAGGCCACTTTTCTATATGCCTTTTGAGCTGCGAATTCAATAAAGTTTATTTCCAGATCAGAAGAATGCACCCTTAGACAACACTGAGCAGTAGGCATAGAATCCTACAGTACTGATTGTCTCTGCAATTTTGCAGAAGCTTCTAAAGGAAGGCAAATATTCCTGCCCATGTTTTTTTGTCAATTAAACAAAATCTATGAACAAAATATCAAATATATTTATAATTTGAGCCTAATTGCATGTAAAGATAACTAAGAAGCAACCATCCAATCTGCTTCATTTCCTAAGGTCTATATGGACAATATTCACTTTCTTAAACCTGTTCTTAATAAGAACTCGTACTACTTCAAAGGATATTCCAATAAGTTGTTTGATCCTATGCATTCACTTTATCCATTGTCTTTCTTCAACTTTGCCTAGTAATTGTTTGATCCATCGTCCATTTACATCACACATGCAAAGTACATGAACTCTACTTGCTGACCTTATTGTTCTGAGAACAGTCAGCCTTCATTTGCTCTAGGACTAACTGATATGCTCCTCTTGTAGGCAATAGCATTCTGGTACTCTTAGCAACCATTTCTATATTCTTAATTTGAGGGTATTTATCTTCTTTACCCCATTGTTTCTACATGTTCAGATTTCACCACCATACATTATCCTTAGACAGACCATTGCTTAACTATTCTGATTTTTGCTGTAATTGAAAAGTCATTCTTCTTCATAACCTTATTTAAATTTGTTGTCCTCTTTCTCCATAAGACTAGTCTCCTCCAGCACACTGTCCATCTACTGTATGTCTATTATTCTTGAGGCCAAGTCATGTTGTTGACAAAATAGGTTTTAAGTGCTAATGCACTGAAGAAGCTGTTTAGAATAAGAGGGGGGCCACAGCACACATTTCAAAGATGATAGAAACAGCTTGTTGTAAATGTGAAAGTTGTTTTTGAAGACCTAGAATGGGACATTTTGAATTCAAAACAATCACTTTCAAATGTTTCTCATTCTAAATGTTTCATTCACATTACTTAGTTGTTGTTGACTAATATTATATACTGTATATGGTGTATTAATTAACCATGTAACTAATATGTAGGGAATTAAGTTAACTCCTCTTTACTTAGAGGAGGCATTCAAAAATATAAAGTACTATCTTCTGCCTGCATTGGGGGAAAAAACTTTAAGCATTTCCTCCTCAAATACATGAAGCAATGTGAATGATTAGTACCAGTAAGAGTCTTACTTCATGTATCTCTTATTTTAGAGCTCATCAAAGAATGTGAGCGTAGCTCTGAATCCAATTACTTTTGGTACAGATGCACACTGAACATCAGCACGGACATCACACAGACTGGCCCTTTTCTTTGGTGGTTGGTTGCATCTTTGGCCACTTCCTGGATCATTGTTTACCTCTGTACAATTCAAGGAATTGAATCAACTGGAAAAGTGAGGAATGTCTTTTTCCTGGATGGTTTTTGACTAGCCAACTAGCCAAATACTAACTGATCCTGACCCTGCATAGGTTCCTTCTCAGGCATGGTCAACTGCATAACCCCAATTCATCCACTGCAATAATTATATAGTGGGATGTAACTTAGGAGCTTCTGATTTCCCCCATCAGAAGCTCCTAAGTTACATCCCACTATGTGAAGGGGGAAAGGGTAGTTCCCCTGCAGCCCATGTTCATTCCCCCAGTGTTCCATTTATTGGGTCCACAGCACTTCATTATTTTGTTGTTAAAAAAATTCAGTGATAAATCATCCAGATGTTGGTACTTTGATTTGTGTCTTGGCAGAAAGTTGGTCCATGGTGTGAATAACATGGCTGGACTGTGGTGGGAACATTAACTAGGGCGTCTATAATGATGATTCGTTTGAATTATTTCCTTCTGCTTTTCCTCTCTTTGCAGGCAATTTATATTATAATCTCTTTTCTATATATAACTTTAACTATATTCATTATTTATGGACTGACTCTCCCAGGAGGTATTCAAGGGCTAATTCATCTGTTCACTCCTGATGCAAGTATATTCCCATTGAATTTCTAGCTGTTTTTAAGAGTTAATTATTTTATTGAGCCTGCTCTAAACTTCTAGTTCTCTAGCAATTTCAGTTTCAGAAAAGAGTTATTCATAATTTTTACCCTCTGAAGCTGCTAGGAGCCATGCATAGAGGGGTGGGAAGTATGTGTGGGGTACTCAGAAACTCTGACACCTACACGGAGCTCTATGAATGTGATCCTCTGTATCTCAGCTATCATCTATAAGTGCTCAACTATGTAATCTGTTTTGTAATTTCTTTGCTTATTATACCTTATTTAGAGAATCTGGGAATTTATTAGTGTTGCTAACATTAACTAATGGTTGACTAGGCACATGGATTGGAAGTAGCACTTAACAATGAGTGATCCTCTAGATATTGTTGATCTCAAGGCCTCATCAATCGCATCTGGTATGGTATCAGTCATTAGAAATAATAGGAAGTTTAGTCCAGCGGCCTTTGCAGGGCCATACATTTCACACTCCATCAGATTTTATATGATTTCTACAGCAACCTGTTACCCAGCTTTATAACTCTTCATTTATTCATTTGCTTTCTAGTTGTGCACCAGATCCCTAACATCATTAGAACAGTTGTAATTATTTTTTTAACTGCTGTTACCTTACATAGGAATTATTCCTTTAATTCTTAGGATCGCACCAATTTACACCTCACCAGTGTTAGAAAGAGATAGAAATCATACACCTACATATACCATATACGGTATATATGGAACACTTAATAAGCATGCTATTAGTAAATGTATTCATACATAAGTTCTATAGTCTATTTAATATTTAAGGTTTAGTTTTATAAGTATCTTTAAATTGGGGGTATTGTATCTATAGCATTATAGTAAACCATTTATTTTATTGATTTTAGAAACATTTGTGATTTTTAACTTGAATCTTGTAACCTGTTATAGTAACTACACAAAATGCTGGTCAGGGACATAACATAAAAGTGACAACTAATGGGGTGCACTGTATTTTCTACTTCATTTTTATTTTTAATGTTTTAACAGTTCACAGTCCTAAAGAATCCACGTACATGGCTTGATGCAGTTGCCCAGAGTTTCTTCTCCCTTTCTTTAGCGCTTGGAGGACATATAGCATATTCAAGCTACAACCAGCAAAGGTAGGTGTAATGTAGTCTAATATTGTATTTCATAATCCAATGCTCAACATATGGAAATTTCATTTATGTCAGTAAAGTCAAAATCATTTTTATACCCATAGTAAGTGAAAAGAAAGAATTTCAGCAAAGTTAGCTTTTCTTGCTCCTTTATAGCAACCTGTACATTGAGTGTAAAGTCATCTTATTTTGTTGCCTAAAGAAGGGACCATATGTCTTTCTAATATAATCTATATTTATAAGATTTTATAATAATATTTTGACTACAATTCCTCCTTTCATCTATCTCACTACCTATTTTACAGTTTCTTCATCATTCTGCATGGTTAGAAATGTCTGTACACTTGCCAAAATGCCATCAGTTTAGGTCAGGGGTCTGCAACCTTAAAACACTCAAAGAGCCATTTGGACCCATTTCCCACAGAACAGAAAACACCAGCAGCCACAAAACCTGGGTGGGTGTGGCCAACTCGACGTCACTCACTCCCACCCAGTCACATGACCCCCCCTAGCCACACCTACCCAGGCGGTCATTAGGGCAGAGAACCCTTGTTAAAAAACACCTGGAGCCACAAAACCCTTTTGAAATCTCTCTTTCTGTCTCTCTGTCTCTCTGCCTGTCTCTCCCCCTCTCTCTGTAGCTGTCTCTCTGTCTCTCTCTCTCTCCCCTTCTCTGTATCTCTTTCTCTCTTTCTCTCTCTCCCCTCTCTCTTTCTCTCTGTCTCTCTCTCCCCCCTCTCTCTGTAGCTGTCTCTCTGTCTCTCTCTCCCCTTCTCTGTATCTCTTTCTCTCTGTCTCTCTCTCCCCCCTCTCTCTGTATCCCTATCTTTCCCCCCTCTGATTCTGATATGAAGTATCAGGCAGGCCATGAGGCACTCTTGCAGCATCTTGCACAGCACAGTGAAATTTAGTGTGATTCACAAAGAGGGATATGGGGTCCCCTCTTCCTCCTGGAGCCCATTATGCTGTAGAGCCACAATGTGACCCTGCCCCACTCACCCCTAGCAACAGGATGCGACTTACAGCTCTGAGCCCAAAGCGGCAGGAGGCAAGGGCTGCCTTGGGTACAAATGTGGTGCAAAGACAAGTACAGGGCCGCTTTGCTCCTGCAATAAGGCTCCGGCCATCACCTTGCCATGTCCCCCCTGCACCTCTTCGATCAAGTGCAGTGGGCATGAACTGTAGCCCAAAGCAACAGGAGGCAAAGGCTGCCTTGAGTACAAATGTGGTGCGAAGGCAAGTACAGAGCCACTTCGCTCCTGCACTAAGGTTCCAGTGACCCTCTTCCCCCTTCCTTCTCCTCTTATCCCCTGGCCGGCTGTGGCAGGGCCAGGAGGTTGTGCATGAGAGGAGAAGGATGGGGAGGAGGAGGACGGAGGCCTCTGCTGCAGTTCGCACTCATTCCTCAGCCAGCTCAGATTTCCAAAATGTTGCCAAGAAGAAAGAAAAGGAGCTTCCCACTCTCTCGGAAAGACAGTAAGCTCTCCCTGGGGCTCTTCGTTACTCCTTTTCTTTCTTATTTTTGGAAATCCGGGCTGTCTGAGGAAAGAGCACAAGCTCCTCCCCCTCCCTCTCCTTCTCCTCTCAGAATCCACTGGCCAGCTGTGGCAGGGCCTGGAGTGTGAGTATGAGTGAGAAGACCTTCCTCAAATGAGCGACTGAGCTCAGCCAAAGTGCAGCAAAGGCATGGGTGGGACGGGCGGCCACTCGCTTGAGGAGGGTCTTCCTGCTCGTGTGCACCCTCCTGGCCTCACTACAGCCAGCCAGGAGATCGGGAGAGGAGAAGGAGCGGGAGGAGAAGGAGGAGGGAAGCCTCTGCCACAGCTTGCACTTGTTCCTCAGCCAGCCCAGATTTCCAACAAGAAGAAACAAAAGGAATAGAGAAGAGCCCCAAGGAGAGCTTGTCAGCTTTCCAACAGAGAGAGAAGAGACACAGAGACAGGGAGCGAGATACACATACACACACTCATAGAGAGAGATACAGAGAGAGAGAGAGATACAGAGAGGGGGAGACTGGCGAGGGCCCTCCAGCTTTCTCTGAGCCTGACCCCTGGGGTGGGCATGCAAGCTTTGGCGGGGCCATCCCCCCTTTCCTGCTGCCCTGAGCTTCTTAAAGCTGTGGCTGGGCACTGCAGGCCCATGTCCCTTTCCGATGTTTCCTTCTCTCGGATCCCATCCCCATCCCACCAACCCTCATGTTAGCAAGGCTAGTGTCGGTCGCAGCCGGGTCAGGCCAGTGTCTTGGGGCAGACAGCAGGTTGCGTGTTTTTCCAAGCGACCAAGGCATGCCCAGCACCAACAAGGGCTGGAAGAAGCAAGAGTGAGGCGCCGGAAAATCAGTTCCACCTGCTTCTCCGTTCCCCACCATTGCCTTTACCTTCTCAGGCCAGGTGAGGAGTGATTGGGAGAGGAGGGAGAGGAGCGGGACCAGCCAGTGATGGTACAGGAGCTGCAGCAGAGGGCCCAAAGAGCTGCATGTTGCTCTGGAGCTGCAAATTGCTGACACCTAGTTTAGGTCAATATCCTTTCAAGTAACCCTAAGATTGTTTCCAGGAGCAATTGAACATAACTACGGTATGTAGCTTTTTTTTGCAAGTGAATGGAATTTCTCTAGTATCTTCTATCATAGTTCTATTTTTTTTTACTTCCCAGTCTAGCCTACAGCGCTAACATTTTTTGGTGATTTCCTGATCCTGCTAACTAATACAACCGCTTAGTTTCCTGCTCAATTTCTAACTCTAGACAAGGTAGTTCATTACAACCACCTGAGTCGATTGGCCTAATAAAATAAATTTCATCTGCTACATCTATGCAGTGTATCTTAACCTTAAGGATACATTAGTTCACATTTAAAATTAGACCAGTGATTAGAGTTCTGACATAACTGTCAATTTTCATACCTCGTACTGCTTGTTGGAAAGTTTAATCTGTTTTATTTCTTTTTCTTCTAGAAATGACTGTGAAAAAGATTCTGTTATAATAGCCACAGTGAACAGTTTAACATCTATATATACCTCAATTGGCATCTTTTCAGTTCTTGGATTCAAAGCAACAATAAGCTACTGGGACTGTTTGGATGAGTAAGCTATTAAAATAATTTAACATTCAAATCTCACTTTAATTTTGCTTTGCATTCCATATTATTTTGTTGGCCTCTATTATGATTTAACTACTTTGAGGAGTGCTACAGAATGGAACTGAAACTAATACAAACCTAGAGGAATTCATATAAATTATATACCGGTAATAGTACATTCCAGTATTTTTAATTCCTGATAACTTAAAATGTTCTCCATAAGATGTTATTATCTTTCTGATTTTCTCACTGGTCAAATCAAATCATTGGTTGCCTATGGGAGAAAGAGTAGTAAAAAGTTTAACTTTATTGATTGTCTTTGACCTGACATTGTTTTTCTTACATTTGATCACAAACGGTACATTCATCTAATTGGGACTACTGATTTGAGACTGTAGTCCCAATTGTTTTCCTCCTGTGAAATAATGTCTTGAGGCTAATCCTTTCTGTTTCTTGCTTGTTTAATCCGCCAAATAACGACAAGCTAAAGTATACAAAGTTCCTAAAATGCAATGGAGAAGGTTTTTTTTAATTTTATTTCAGATTTATCAATGCCAGTTAATAACAGTTTTGGTTTGAGCTGATCAAAGTTCCTGAACCCTTTTTCAAAGTAGCTTCACATATGCTGCATGTTGCTGAAATACAACAGAGATATGTTGGCTAATTGAAGGCAAGTTACCTCTGTCCACATAAGACTGCAGCTGGTATATCAGCTAAGCTGACACTGGAATCTATCCTGGGACTTAAAAAGATGTATTATCAGTTTACTTTCTGGTTAATGTGGCTGATAAAACTCACCTTCCTCCTCCTCTTTAAATAATATCCTGTCATTTTGTGATGACTCCCTTAACCTGTTGTGAAAACACTTTCTGCTTACTGAGCTAATTACACTGATTAGGATTTCTAATCTAATGTATCAGATTTTCATGGAATAAATAAATTGGACATTGCTTAGTTGGGCAAATGTCCTCTATTTTGTCAAGACTACTTATTAATCCTAATTCAATTGACCGGCCAATAAAGGTTTTGTTACCTGAAAACTTTTGGATGTATTTTATAGCCTGCTAATCATAAAAATAACCTCTAAATTGACCTATTACATACTATTTTAAAGAAATCTTCTGTTTTTACATGATGACAATGTATAATCCTCAGTATCTATTGCCAATGCTGCACATATGAAACAAACAAACAAAAACATGGAACTGTTGTTGAAGCACATCCGGTATATCAAGTAAAACTGGAATATCTGTGGAGATCTAAAAGTAGTGGCTTTGGTGCTTGGAATGCAGCTCAGATATACGTAACTTTGTTGTTATGTAAGCGAATGGGACAGCCATGCTAGAGTCATTAAGAAGAAATGGCCACTCCAAATTATTGGTTCCAGGGTAACAAATGTGGCACATGAACCATTTTTTGACCCAACAAAGATATTTTTGCCTCCACTTCATATAAAACTTGGACTATGAAAAATTAATTTTCAGCATTCTCTTCTGGAAATATTCAGCTAAATGGAACTATTATAAAATTAAATATAATCAGATTTCCTCCCTTCCTCTGTCCATTTTCTAATCACCTGATCATTCTGAAATTGTTACAGTGTGTGAAACCTTTTTAAACTTTGTGTGTCTGGGTCTGGAACTGGAAGCAATTATTATACTTCCCAGGATATACAGCGCAAAACTGTTGACTGTGTTTTTTGGGGGGGAGTGGGGTCAGTGGGCAGCATTCATATCAAATTACTGACTCATATTGACTATTTAATAGTAAGATTTTTTCACAAGTACTGTTATCAATGCAAGTATCTATCTTTTATTATTTTATTCACTTATTTCTATTTTTATTTATTCTGTCTTTTATTTCTGTTTCCTAAGTACCGTAAATAACGTTTTGCATGTGTCTTTTTTATGCTTCTTCTGCTATTTTTAGATTTCTAAACATTTCCTATAATACATGGGTTATGTGTTGCTTTCCATTCATCATTTCATCAAACTTAGACAGTTAGGCCAATGGTAAGGAATCACTAGACGTGTAATTCAATATTTGGAGGGTCTCATGTTGCCCCTATGGATGCTATGTGGATGATGCTATTTGGGTATAGATAAGCATTAATACTCAAAGTGATAGCAATTAGGAGCAAAAGTTGACTTGGTAATCATGGTAGTGATACAAATAATACATACCTTTCTGGATTTTCACAACAGTAATATTGAATTACTCACAACTACATTTCATTTGATGGAACAAAGCATTTCAAGAGCAAACTATACAATCTGGCTCGAGTCTCTGCTCCAAGCTGCCCCATCAAGAGTTTCTAGTCTCAAGCTGAAAAAATGTGACCTTCAACGTTTTCTTCAAAAGGTACTGTAAGCATATTACTGAGAGATCCTTTTTTCCTATGAAAGAACACTACGGATTCCTTCTATATGTAGTCCTTGACTTATGACCTATTCATTTAGTGACTGTTCAAAGTTTAAACGGCACTGAATAAAGTGACTTATGACAATTCTTTACATTTATGACCATTGCAGCATCCCCATGGTCATGTGTGCAGATGCTTGGCAACGGATTCATATTTATGACGGTTGCAACCTTCCAGGGTCATGTGACCCCCTTTTTTGCAACCTTCTGACAAGCAAAGTCAGTGTGGAAGCCAGATTCACTTAACAACCATATGACTAACTTAACAACTGCAATGATTCATTTAACAATCGTGGCAAGGAAAGTCATAAAATGGGGCAAAACTCACTTAACAAATGTCTCAGTAACAAACATTTTGGGTTCAATTGTGGTCATAAGTAGAGGATTATCTGTATTAGGATCATTTCCCCCCTCTCTTTTACCTAAGCAACTTTGTCTGCATTGAGAGCATATTGAGAAGTGGGCACCAGCAGTGAGATTCAGGGAGCCACTTTGACAAAGGAAAAGGCTTGGTCAGACCAAGTATTACTACCCAATTGTCCAATTTCCCTCTAGGTGCTACTTTCCATTCAAGACTTTTGTATCAAAAGTCTTGAATGGAATGTATTCATTGGATTGGAATTTTTATCCAGTGTTCCTATGCCATAAATATCTTAAATTCTTGTTTATTTACTGCTTATCTGGATAGCTTTTCTATTTAAAGCACATCCTATGAAGAATGTGTAATGTGAAAACTGGTATGTTAGACGAAATGTTTTCAGACTAGCTTTTTTTTACACAGCTTTCTGTTTCAGATTAGTATTATTTAAATGTTGAGGGTATTTTTAAAGTCACGTTCTCCTTCTGTATATTCAAAGAGAACTGTATACAATTTGTTCCTATGAGAAAAGTGGCTACAGGACATGATGAGAAACTAATTTAAAAAAAATCAAATGCCAGGATTGGATTTTTTTTCTTCTTCATCATTTATTTTCATAATAATACCATTTGATGAAACTAATTGTTATGAGATTCAGGAGTTAAAAGACAGCATTATTTTTGTCCAGTTAAAACGATGTGTACAAAAAGGCAAATCTGTTCCAAAGGTTCTTATGATACTCTGTAATGCGACCTGCTTTTTATAGTGATGGTTCTATTGCCTTCTTTGCTAGATATACTGAAAATGAAGGCCAGGGCATAGCAACCATGTGAAATGTATTTCTGACAAAGGTCTTTTATTTACTTAGTTTAGTTCACTTATTTACTTAGTTTACTTATTTACTTCCTGGGGGGAAAATTAGTAAACATATCCCCACACTGAGATCTCTAATAACCTCAACTTTTAAAAACTATTTTAAGTTAATCTCATTTTGTAGGTTTTAACTGCTAGGAACATATCCTTGCCCATGCCTGGATTTTCATTTTCTAGATGGAGATGCTTAGTCCACAACTCCACATTGATTGACCAGTCAAGACTTGCCCTTGTGAAATAACGTTTACAGATAAGTGGTGCCGATCAGATTAATTGCCTATTCCATTTTGAAATTTTGCAGAGTGCTTCTGGGCCTGGCCTGGCCTTTATTGTGTTCATTGAAGTTGTAACAAGGATGCCTGGAACCCAGATATGGTCAATTCTGTTTTTCCTCATGCTCTTCTGCCTGGGACTGTCTTCTATGTTTGGACTCATTCAGGGCATCTTGACTCCTTTCACAGAAATTCCTCTTGTATCAAAATACTTATGCAAAGAAGTTTCTTGTGGTAAGACTGCCTTTGAAATTGAGTTTCAATTTCATCTTCCCCCCCCTTTTTTATTGTTTTTTAAAAGTTGCAGACAGTGCTATTGAATATTTACCTGATTATCTAACTATAGTGCTTCAGGGTAGTCCAAGTAAAGAACAGATGGGCCTTTAAAACTGTTTCTCCATTTGGTTGACAGGGATTCAACCAAAGCCATTCCCAAGGAAGTTCACTTTCAACTGCTCCGTAAGAGTTTTCTTCCCTGCTTCATTAGAGTTTGTGTGGACACGGAGAGAGAGCAGGAGCATCCATGAGGGGATCTGTGATATTAAAATGGCAGCCACAAGTACATGATTCAAGCCCCACTACTTAGTCTACATAGTCTACATATAAATCATATACATGTCTTTGAGTTAGTCTTGATTCCTGGCAACTGCCTGGACTAGTCTCTGTCATCTTCTTGGCAACATTTCAGAAGTGGTTTGTCATTGCCTCCTTCCTAGGTCTGAGAGGGTGTGACTGGCCAAAGGTTATCCTGCTGGCTTTGCACCTGAGGCAGGAGTAAAACCTGCAAGCTCCTGATTTCTGGTCTGATACCCTAAGTACATCAAACTGGTTCCCATATGGGTATGCCTATATATGTGTGTGTGTGTGTAGATACGCACATACAAAGAAACACACACACTGAGAAACTCTCCCATATGTATTTAGACAGAAGCTTTTTGTAAGCTAATATTCACTTTGCTAGAATTAAAAATTATCTTCAGTCTGAAGTACCCCAATTGGGGTATCTCAGCATCATGACAACAACAAAAAGCCACCTCTAAATTATCTCACAGGATTAGGGCCTTGTGGGTGATCTTTTACCGTATTTTTCGGAGTATAAGACGCACCTGAATATAAGACGCACCTGAGTTTTTGGGGAGGAAAATAGGGGGGGAAATCT
>JANHFT010004837.1:332273-349217 GCA_032467955.1 Pseudoxenodon macrops
TAGCCCATGTGCCGAAAAGCCCACTTGGGCTTATTATCGGGACAGGTCGTATTTTCGGGGAAACACGGTATAGATGTATAATGGGAAACTATTATTAGAGCCCATGTTGCTAATCCTTTGTCCAACTGTACCACTGTTTGATGCAGCCTTGTTCTTTCCTTTGCTATTCCTTCTAAGTTTCCTGGTTTGTCTGGACTATGACCCTGGAACTGCTCCATTATCTCCTATGTTGATTCACTTCAGATAAGCAGCTCCAGAGCTATTTGTCATGACGCCACAAGGGGTTGGGAAGAAATTTCTTTTTAACCTGTCTTTTTCACCACCTTAACAGAAGATGAACTTTTCTGATCAATTCCCTGGCTCTAGTGATCAAGAATAAAATATTCGAGGCTTCCATGAAACGAGACTGCATCCTTAACAAAATAAAAATGCTGAATTTTATCAAAAAGGAGGCCCATTCACAAAGTGAACGACAGCTTTTATTTTTTTAACATACCTTCACAAAGTAGAATTTAGGCATTTCAGCATATGATTCCAAAACCTGTGAAACGAACTTCTTCCACATTGTGTAAATGTCATCTTTTCCAAACACAGTTGAGCCAAGTAAAGCAGGGTTCTTCAGTCGTTCATAGTTAAGAACACTAAACAGATTTCTAAGCTGCGCATTGAAACGTTTAGTCTAAAATAGAATTAAAGAAAAACAATTAATTTCAGCAATATTAAGTGCTTCTTTCATGGCAGAACATGAGAGCATAAATTATTCAACGTTAAAAAAGGAACGAGGCTTCCAGAAGCTTTCTTAATGAGTTGTTGGAAAGGGCCCAGGAAGAAAGAAAAAAATAGTTACAAGCATGTAATTAAGGAGCAAATGCGATGGTTGCATTGTGCAACTACACGATGAAGTCTGTGTGAAAGAGAAAACACCTGGGTCACAAAAAATCACTCTTAACTAATACAACATTGAACCTACTTTTGAAAGATTAAGGAGATTTATTTTTCAGGGACATTCATTAAACATTTCCTGCATGAAGAGGTATGTACTGATGGTTTAATGCTCTACTGAAAGGTGTCTCAGCAGCATCTGGTTAAGCCCTGTCTAAGGATGGAAGCTAAGAAGGGCAGGTCTAATTAGTACCTGGATAAATATCCTACATGGAATAACCAAAACTGCAGATTAAACTAGAAAATAAAAAATAAAAATCTCTCGGAAGGGGTTGGTGGCAACCTACGTCTGTATTTTTGCAAAGAAAAAAGAAAAAAAGAAGACAAATTATAGATGTAACATTAAATCACCAGGAGTTGAGCTTGATTTGAAAACAAAAAAACTAATCTTTTATTGAAAGATTATACAGGAATTTAGAAAGGACCAAGGGGAGGGGGGGATTTAATAAATAACTCTTAAGGCATGGCTTCTTGGAATAATTACATTGTCCAGGGATTGAAAGAAACCTGAAAGACAAGAAACCATCAAAACAACCCCATCTTGATTTTGTTTAATATAAGATTGGAGAGTAAGAAACATGGACTGATTTTTTCAAGATTTTATTATATCTTAAACCAATAAAGTAAAATTTCTACAACATTAAAATAGGAAACACTGCAATACCTCTCTTGGCCTGAGCTGTTTAAAAGATGAGAACAAGAAAGAGGTTTATAGAACCAAACAATCATGAATTGAGCTGGACTGAAATGTATGGGTCTATGCTATAATAGACAGATTGACAGTAAAATTTATCGAACTATGATCTTTACCTGTTTCTGTACACATACACGTATGAATCCACTATCAGTAGGTTATGAAAGTGTCATATCTTGTTAGGAAACCAAGGGAAGGAAAGTGAGAGATCCGAACTTTTATCTGACATTTTGTCAGTTTTCCTATATGTTGCTTGGTTGACTGGCTAAAAGGCACAAGTGTTATATGGTTGGGCAAGTACAGAATGATTGTCAAATTAATAAATTATTTTACCTCATGAAAATTAAGGGTGAATAGCAGAGAACATACATCTTGGATTTCAGAAAAATACATTTTAAGCGATCAATGAAGTTACAAAGAATCTTGAGGGCAAGATGAATGAATGAGGAAAGAAGTCCAAGATGTCTAAACTCAACTGAATGAATAAAAGGAAACACAAGGTCACTCAAGACAAGTAAAGCTGAGTACTCAGATCTATAAGCAGCATAATGAAAGCCATGAGTTGCCAGGTGAAGTTGACAAACAATGCAATGATCAAGTTGGGCTTAAAGGAAAAACAAAGGAAATAATAGACATCTTAGTTGAGATAACATGTTAACAAGCTGTCAGCTCCCCATTACAATCATTTAAAAATAGGACTGGGGTGGATAAGGATTTCATTTGAAAACTGAGAAGCATTTCATAAGAAGTATGTTACCTTAAGAAAAGGCTGAATGAATTGCAGTTCAAGTGCCAAAGGTATTTTCAGAGATATTCCAACCTAATATTTCAGTTGCCCTATTATTTCAGTTAGCACATTGCCAACATCCTGGATAGATGTCAAATCAAGTGGCTTAATAATTGATTGAAGAGTGTACACATAGAATGCTCATCTCTAATGCTTCATTACAGAGAAGATTTTGATAAGTATATAAATTTGATTTGGCTGAGTTCTGCCTTGCGTTTTTAATCATTTTGGGAATAAGCAGGAGAAGCATATTTTTATGGAATATATAGACATGAAACTGGGAGAAGTAACGAATAACATTCAAAGTTGGAAAAGCCACTGAGCTGAAATTTTAAAAAGTTATTTAACAAAGAAAGATATTAAATTCAGTATTTAAGCAAAACAATAAAGACTAAATGCAAAAGAAATGCAGAGAGAATGTATATGAAAAGGATGCTTGGATTGTGCTTGAACATAAGCGGACTGGAAATCAGCAACCTAAGGATTCTGCTACAAAATAAAATAAAAAACCCACAATTGTAAGCTGTATTAATATGATACTTAATACAAAGTTATAGTTTGATCATTTTATAAAAATGAGATCCAATAGGAACACAGAGCTTAATTTCGAATAATATATTTTGAAGATTTAAACAAATTGGAACAGATTTAGGGAACAATCAAAGTGTACAAATGCATATCTCAGGCCCCTGCCCCCCAAACACATGGATTTGGTTGATGTAATGTTGAATTAACTCAATAAATTAAGGACCTTTTTGCCTCTGTTGTTTTTGCAAAATGTTTCTGCTCCGACCACACCATGCAGCTTGACCACAGGCCTCAACCCATTTGGTTTGGGGATGAATCGGAGTTTTGATGCCAGGGGAACACATGTTCTGTGTTGCAAATGTTCAATCTCTTCCTTTAATAAAAGATGAAGCTGCACTTTGGCCAGGTGGTTCCTAAAACGGAGGTTGGCAGTACTTTAAAATGTACACACAGCAGACTGTCATTTACTTGTAAGATTTAGCGGCCACTCAACTTCAAAACATTACTGGGTGGTTTACACTAAAAATAGGATACAGTAGAATTCTATCCTTAAACAACATCTAAATTTTCTGTTTATTTTAAGGTATAATGTTATAACTATTGCGTTGTCATCCAATAAAAAGTTCCAGAAAGTGGCACCATTTGGCCAACCTCCTCTCAGGCTTGGTTAATACATGGATCAGTAAGGCTTAACTGGAAAGGGAAAATAACCCGGAGGAGGAAATGGCAAAATGCTGTCAAGGAAACTAAATGGATATCTCTATAATCACCTAAAGTCAAGTTTTGACTTCAAGGCAACTTCACATTTACATCCCACAAGAAATGCTGAATCCAACTCCACAAAAATGCATGATACTGTTCATATGGCTCTGGAAACCAATTCAGATGAAGAGAATTACAATCTGAGGAAAAATTCCTCTGACTGAGGAGAAGAACCATGATGGCATAAGGTCCTTCCCATTACCACCTCTGATAGGCTCCAATGACAGAAGACAGCTCAGAGATATATGGCTGGCAAAAGTACTAGCTTTTCCCTTCACAGATCCTAAGCTCATGGCAGCAGTTGTTCAAAGCACGTGCAGATGAGCTGAATCTCCTCTGCTTTCTAATCCTAAATCAGACAAGTTGCCTACAATGTGAAGACAGCCTTCAAGTCAGAATTAACAACGGAACAGCAACTGTTCAGTTTCAGTGCCAAGAACATCCAAACATAGGTGTTGGAAAAAGTAGGGATAAGAAATCTGATTTAATATCCTACCTGCTTGGGTGCTTTAGATGACCCCAAACCAACCACCATGCTCCATTTAAGGTGAAATGAAGACTAGCCTTGGATAGGGCTCCTTTACCCATGCAGCAAGACACATGAGGACTGCCAGATCTCTATGGAAAGTCAATTTATGTGGTGCAGAGCTGGCCTTCCTATTTCCTGCTTTACCCAGCATCAGTCACCTTTAGCAGTCCAGCATCCTCCCACCCTGAAGGAAGCAGGGAACAAGTACAGCATAGCCACCCTTCACAAGATAAACGGGCTGACCCGATGACCTAGATTAGGTCTGTAGGGCAGAATCCCCCACCCTTAGCGTAAAGTGAATAGCTTTCTTTACACTTTTGAACTTTTTATTTCCTAATAATACCTGATTCCAATGCTCTGTAGTTTGCTCCAAACAGCCTTTCGGAAGAAAAAAAGTAAATTTTTTTGAAATGCTGTCTCTGTGATATAGAAGAAAGATCGGAGGAGCTCCGAAACATAGCAGTCCATCAGCCAGTACAGGAATTTAGACATCAGCTGTTCCCGAAAGCGATGTTCAGAGGCAGGAACATAATGGCTACTTTCTACAAGGAGAATCCAGATTTAGTGACAATCAATAAGATTTCTGTTCTTGCAAGAAGCATCTATTCACGTTATCTTCACAACCAAGATAAAGGTTAAAGGTTAAGTTAAAGATATGACAGATAAAATGATGCAAACCATTAAGTAATGACTGTGAAGTGTCTAATGCAAATGTTTTTACAGTGTAACAATGCTGCATTATAAATCAAAGATGTAAATGTACGTACACTTCTCTCCAATGCATGCACTAAATCTTAATAATAGGAACATCAACTTCTTCTGCCAAAGAGGTCAGAATCTGGGGGGGAAATCTGCATTTTCAAACAAGCAGGCAGTCTAATAAAATGTCTCTTATTTACAAGACCAATTTACACGTATAATTAAGAATGTGAAAATAACATTTGAAGATATTTTCAAAAATAAAAGTGATATCCTGAGGATATCACTGTTAATACCTTTGGTGAGACGAAGCCAAGCACAATCACTGACCCTCATTTTCCATGTCAATTCCTCCGAAGAAAACATGGCAAACTTCCCCAAGGAGATAAACTTCTTCACATTTCTGTAGAAGCGGCACTTGTTGTGGTTCGAACCCCAAAGCGCAGGAGGCACCACTCTCTCTAAGCATCCCCTCACAAAAGTATATACTTGCCAGTGACTGCTGTACTGTTTCAGCAACGCTATGAAATCAGAACTGGAGGAATCTTGGAAGACCTGCTCCTTATCTTTTTTTCCAAATAATTCAGTTCTTTCAGAGCTTCTGCTTGAAGCAGCAGTTTCTGAAAACGAGTTCAAGGCACCTGACCTGCTTGCAATGCAACCTTCTACTGGATTATCCTGCTGCCTCTTTGATGAAATTTGCTCTACTTGGGGACCATTTTGTTTGAAACCCTGCTCTCCTAGGCTTATCGTATCTGGTTCAGAAACTGAAATGGGACAATTCCTTTTTAATATTGCTTGATAAGGACATTTTGCATGGTTCCGTAAGAGTTCCTGGAACACACTTCTCATCTGCCAATAGCGTTTCGGAAGCCTCTTCTTTTTCTTGGGACCACTTTGAACGCTAGAACTGTCAGGCTGCTTCAGAATCTTACTACTGAAGAACACTTGTTTTACCAAACGTCCTCCTCCTGCCAGATGGCCCTTCAAGTGATTTAATACAAACGACTTAGGTAAACACTCGTTCAAACGCTGGTAGGAATATAAGAGAGAATGTCTCTTAATATGCACTACAGGAATGCTATTGTAAGACTTCCTGACAGATTTAGATGAGCAAATTCCAAGGTCTTTTTCTGGTAAAACCGTTTTTGCAAGCCCCGGTTGCACAGAACTAATATCAGAGGTTCTAGTTACCAGATTTGGCAGTTTAGCATTGCATGTTGGTTGCAGATTGGATTCACAAAATGTTTTACTTATACTATCTTGCTTTTCACACACTAAAGCCCCTTGATTGTCATTAGTTGAACTAGGTACCCCAGGTATTTGTACTCCACCGCTCTGAGGAACAGAGTTCATTAGAGTTAATCCTTTTGAACATATCCCAGAAGACTCAGGTTTATCGCAATCTAAAATCAACTGATTTTGTTTTTTTCTAGAATCTGGGTTTCTTGGGTTTTTTTCTACATTGTTCTCCTTTATCATGATTTTTATTTTCTTGGCATTAAAATCACACTGGCCTGTCCATTTTCTTTTTAAACACTGTGTTCTTAATGATGGGCTAAGTGTGGGCTTTTGTTGCTTTTTTATGTGTTCTCCGGTTCTCATAATTTGCCTTTTCTTTGTAGGAATTTGGCCAGAAGCACTTTGAGCTACTGAAGACCACCGATTGTTGTGTTGTTGTGTTTCATTCCACTTCTGCCTTTCAGAATTCAATTTCTTCCACTTTGTTTTTCTGGGATACCACTTACAAGACTGAAACCTTTTACGGAGATAAGTTGTTAGGTTACAAGGCGAAGGCCCATTAATCCTCTGCCTAAGAAACTTTGGCGGCCGTGTTACATTTCTTGAAGCAAGCTGATAGATGGGCTCTCCACAAATTTGGTAACAGCAGTTAGGAGGCACAAGGAGAAAGAGAGCACAATGCTCTAATATATACATCATGACGTCATCCCCAACTCTGTTTAGAATTATCTCCCAGAGCACATTCTGTCGAATGGTTTCTGTTGAATTATTAGGTGTGCAGCTAACAATATTTGGCATCTGGTAATTATTTTCATCCGATAGGGTATAACCAAATGTGAACACATTATTTTTGTTCTTTTGACAAATTCTCTGAATGATTCGTGTAAAGACATCATTCTGACAGGAAACCTGCAAAATAGCAAAAAAAAAGAGTACCATCTTTCTAGCAAAATTTTGAATAAATCACAAATCGCATTATGTAGAATTGAATAGAAGAAATACAAGGGAAAAAATCTTATTTGATTCAACATACCAGTGGACAGCTGATATGTTGAATACATATATAATGAAAAAATATTTCCGCCACATATCTCAATGAAAATACAACTTGAGCATTTCCTAATGCCTGCATATTCACAGTTTTTTTCACTTAAAGCAGGAAGCAATATCTCAGTCAGATAAGGTTAGCTATAGATCTGGATGCTGGCATGGCAATCTTGAATTCTACAAGCATCCGGTAGCAAATAAAAATGGACAAGAGCTCCTTAAAACATTTCTAATCATAATTGTATCTAGAGTTTAGTAAAAACCGAGAAAAGTAGCTTAATTATACTTATCAAAATGTACAATACCTGCACGGATTTGGACATATTGTCTGTGACTGGAAGAACTGTAAGAAATTATAGGAAGCCCATGTTAAACTAATGAAAAAAGGGGTAACCCTCAGGCTTTTTATTACCTCCTTCCTGAAAGGCTTTGACCTTTCCAAAGATCCAAAGATGTTCTATTCACAGAGGCGCCCAATCACCAACTTTTCTAAAAGAAAATCGGGAAATGCCACTGCTGCTCATTGATAAAAGGAATAGCATTGGAAAACCAAGGGAGGACTTGGGGTGAAAGAGACTAAGAAATAGGCATGACTAATCAAGGAACTACCAAGGAGAAAGCCACAGCTCCAATAACACAGGCAGGGCAAGCCATTGTATATAAGCAGAGAGCAAAAGCCCACTTTTTTGATGACATTATGTAGTTGGGTAAAGAAGCATCTGCAAGCAAATAACCAATCTCAGAGCGCACCAAGGTCTCTGCAGTTCCTCCAGGAGCTACATATATTCATTCTCCTTTCAATTACTTATATATTACCTTACCAGATTTTTTTTCTTTCCATGAAATGCTTGTTTTGATTAGGTTGCCTTGCACACTACACCACAAACACACCCTTAGGTCCCCAATGCCCACCATTTAATCTTTAGCAATTTTAAATAACTTTAGATCTGTAACTTTAAAGCACCACATAACTCTGTTGTTTTAAAACAATGCGCCACCACTGATGTTAACTAGTCTAAAGAAAGAAAGCCTGCAAGAAAAGAAGCAAGCTCAGAGAGCACCAAGGACCCCTCATTCCAACCTCTACAAACAACCTCCTTTATTGGTAAAACAGTGCAGCCTACTTCAAGCAGCGGGGAGGAATGGAAAGAGCAAACTGCGCAGTAACCATAACACATATTAGGAATTTCTCGAGGGAAGAGCTTTCTGCATTTTCCGCCGACAAAACTTGGCTGGCCTTGACACACAGCGGGTACAAGCAAAACAGGCTTTCTGGGGTGAGGGGGGCCGGTGGGACAGAAAGTAATCCGGGTCAAATGCAAAACCTGCTCACTTACCTGCTGAGCGTCGAAATAGGCAGGGAAGGCCTTGCACGCAGCCAGCCGCCCCACCAGGCACTGGTCGACCAGGCTATAGTAGTCCCCGGGATCCCCGTCCTTCAGGAGAGGCTGCGGTTGGCCCTTTGCAAGAGTTCGCATCTGTAAGCGCCGCACAAAGACTTCCAGCGGCAGCACTTCCGCGTAAAAGTTGCATAGCAGCTCCCGCACAGCTCTCCATCGCTGGGATCGATTCATGCAGGCACCGAAGAAAGCGATGCACGGAAGCTGAGAACGCGCGCGCGAGCGTCTTCCAAGGTCCACTGAAACCCGACTCGCCTCTCTTATTGGCTCTTCAAGGTGCCAGAAGCCACGCCCTTTAAGGTAGCCCGGGAAAAATTTCCGTTGGGTTTCTGGGTTTGTGTGCAACCATTTCTTTCTCTATCGCAGTGGTGGTGTGTGTGTGTGTGTGTGTACACTCTGAATCCCAGCATTTGAGAGTTCTTGGCTGCAATGTGCTATGTAAGAATACAGAAAACCTACGACATATAGGAATACAGGGACTGGCATCCAAGGCACCAAATTAAGGAAAGGGTGACTGGGCAGGAGTAGATGAGGTGGGATGGCTGATGCTGATACAGGTAGTCCTCGATTTACAACGGTTTCATTTAGTGACTGGTCAAAGTTACATCACCGAATAAAGTGGCTTAAGACTATTTTTCACACAACCCTTGCAGCATCCCCATGGTCATGTGATCAAAATCGGGATTCTTGGCAACTGCTACATAATTATGACGGTTGCAGTGTCCTTGGGTCATGTGATCACCGTTTACAACCTTCTGACAAGCAAAGTCAATGGGGGAAGAGAGATTCATTTAACTGTGTTACTAACTTAACAACTGTGGCAAGAAAGGTCATAAAATAGGGCAAATTCACTTAACGGCCTTGCTTAGCAACATAAATTTTGGACTCAATTGTCGTAATGCAAGGACTACATGTAGTGAAATATTCTTAGTGAGGTTTTAAGTTTGTTCAAAGCAATCTGGAGGATGAGATTAGTGGATTCACTGAGCACGTGTCAAACAGGACCAGCAAAGAGTTACCTGCTGAAGTTTCTGTCCAAAATCAGATATTCATTGACCGTCGTTGAGAAGAGAAAGGTAGTGGAGGCTACACAGTGTGAGTGGGTATAAGACGGCTGCTTAGATCCGAAAGAAAGCAAAATAAATAGTGCCATGATTCATATTTAGTGATAACTCAGAAATGACCCAACATCCAACAAATTTCTATCTGGGAATCCCGGTAAGGAGTCTAATCTCTTAATTGTACTTTTCCAGGACTGGGGAGTAATAGTGAATGAATCTGAGATTGTGTTATATTTTTTCCTTATTTAAAACAATTATTTGAGTAGTTCCTAGGCAGGTAGGTTTTAATCAAATTTAACTGGCTATAAAATGTAGGCACATGCAAAACATCAAATCTTTCTCGGTTCTTTTGCACTGTGACCTAGCTGAATCGCAGCTTTCATTAACTTCAAGGAATTAGGAACTTCCTTCAGAAAACATCAAACACCAAGGGATACTTCCTTGGTTTTTCTTTCACTGCTCTTTTAAGCAGTGACTTGGCAAGCTTAAGTAGCTTTCAATGTCTTTTTACTAAAAACAAAAACCACCTACCCTCAGCTGCTGTGCAGAAGTATTGAAGCACCTTTTTTCCTTTTTGAGAGCTAATGGGGTGGGCTTAGACTCATATTTCCTCTTCTTGGTCCTAATGCCATCTCAATACTATTCTTTCAGCTTCAATTTTTTGTATTTGTCAGGTGAGGGTAATGGTAATACATTCTCTAGGATGGCCAATCATTTGTTTGTATGTGTGTGTAAATTATAACAGTTCATACAAGTGAAATGTGCCTCACATCTCTAGCCATTACCCAGATTTGAGTATACATATTAAGCAAAATTAAGCACCCATATGGTAGGTGCCATGATGGAAAAGCAGCATCTTGCCTATCCTATTTAGATAAAGCTATTTATAATTCTCCCATTCTTGACACATTATTTGCAAATCAGAATGACTGTCCAGAGGCTGCTACTTCCTATCTTGTAAGAAAGTCCAACTTTTAACTGCTCTCTAATTTGCATTTCCAAATCAAAGGTAATGTGTGAAATTTCCACTAACTTTATTCTTCTCAGCAATATAATTGGAATCTAAGGTTGCAAAATACCATAAATGGTGTGGATGTATGCGTTCATATATATATATATATATACATATTAACATTTATTTCTATACAGTGTGGAGGAAACAAACATAATTGACAGGATTAAAAGGTAACCAGACCTCTCTCATATTACCAATTACATTTCTAATTAAAATTTAAAACAAACTATTTTCATGTAAATCACATAGCATTTGCATTGCAAGTCATTTAACCAAGCAATTATATTTTGCAGTTTCCAACATTAGCCAAATACATTTGTAATATTAATAATTCTCTCAAGATATTTTTTATAGTTGGAATCTTTAAAAAATGCATATGGTTACATCATGACAATATTTCTTCCATTTAATAATTTAAATTCTGCTGTATATAAATAAATAAAAGTAAAATGAAAGCTTGGGAGTGACCAAAATTGTCAATTAATGTTGGATCCAGGCTAAATTAGTGATACTTTAGTCCCATAATTAATGTTAAATTAGTCACTATTTATTTGCTCTATTAATCTGAGTGGGATTGAACACAACTACTTTAGACTGGAAATCAACTCATTTTCAGTAAACAATCCTAATAATCTAAAACCTGATATTTCAGAATTAAGTGCTGGTAGATTTCTGGAACTCTAGTGAGGAAAATACACATGCATATTCAGCACTATTGAAAGCAAAACCTTTTGGCAATAAAGTCACTACAATATTAAGCATACTCAAATCTCATTCAAGTCAGTGGCCTTAAGCATGCACAGCTAGGCACAAAATGGCAGCCCTATCTCTTCTCCCCCACCATTTCTTAATATGGGACACATGACCCCACAGGAACTTTTATGATTGTTCTCCATTGTTCTGTATTTGAGAACTAAAATAGAATAGAATTTCTTATTGGCCAAGTGTAATTGGACACACAATTACATAGATTAGATGTAACAATTTTATGGGAGTCAATGGGGATTGGTCTTGAAAAGCACATGTAGCACAGTAGTGCTATTAAGGTTCATGCCACAATCTAAATGGTTTCTTAAACTTGCATTTTGAACATGCTTAAAATATATTTCACATGAAATATAAATATTATTTAATAAACACAGCATCCCAATTTATAAAAAGGCTCATTATAAAACATTTAAGCCCCTGCACCAAAACAAAACATGGCAATTGGGCAATTACAATTTCCTTACCAGTAGAGTTTGAACTGATCTTCCTTTATGAATCTTTAAGAGCTTTATTTTCTGCCTGCCTTTTGCTTCAGACTACACTTCATTATGGTTTATATTGTTATAGAATGAAAAAGGTCTAGTCTCCCTGCCGAAGTATCATTGGCACAATAGTGTGTCATGCACCTATGTATTTACATTCTTCTAAAAACAAGTTTTTAGAATGTAATGACTTTTCATCTTAGAAAAAAATATCCTGTTTAGTGGAATCAAGAAATTCCAACTATAGGATTGAACAAAAGCATTCTGCTGTGTGTGTACCAAAAAAAATCCATTCCCTAAACAGAATACTATTTGCTGCATGTACTTAGTAGACTTATGCTAATTTTTTTTTTAATTACACACTTTGCATCCAGGACCAGCTTAGAATGTTTTCACATATACCATTGAGAGTACATGTCTTCTTATGGTTGCTACTACAATTATGTTCATATAAGAATCATAACTGGCATCTTTAAAAAAAATGAAATGCTCACATCAGGAAATACAGTACAAAATAAGGGACACAATCCAGCCAACCAAATATTTTTAATCCTTATGATTTCAAAGAGTGAGTGAGGAATGTACCCTCCCTAAAATCATAAAAAGGCTGGAACATGCCAAGGATTGGTCCAAAACCTTTTTACAGAAAGGTTTGAAAGCGAAGGGCAGGTCCTTGTCAGTTTATTACCTTTTCATAATCATTCACAGTACGTTCCTCTTGTTCATAAGACGAAGAGCTGAATTTAAATGCACACTCCTTAATGTCGGCTGTTGGAGGGTTCAAGACATTAAGCATAATGGACACAAATATTTATGCAGAAATTGTCAAAGCAATTCAAAATGTTAACCACCTGGCAGAAATATTGGCAGCCTTGTTGAACCCCAAATAATAATTTTAAAAAATCCAAAAGTAATCATAACATATTTTGGCAATGCAGATGATACAATGTCCATAACATTCTGCCCCAAGCTCTGAAGAATACTCTTTGCTTCATCTCTTTTTAAAAGTCAAACCGCATATGCAGCCAGCATTAATCCAAAGAATGTTTTAGTAATATCTTAAATTATTCTTTGTGGGGTTTTCTTTTCAGCTTCTCCTCATAGGATTCTCCATATTCATTCACTCTGCTCTTATCCACAGGATAAAGCCTTAGGGTTAAAAAGAAATAGTGATATTTTCTTAATCAATTTTCATGCGTCTATTTTTTGCTATTGTTAATGCATATATACTTATGTCTAAGACATATATACTTATATAGCTTGAAGTAAAGAAGTGCATTGTTAACACTTGTTGTGGTCTAGCTAAAGTATGCTGCAAATAACTAGTGCTATGTTACTACTGTAAGCAAACAATATTGCATGTGAAGCAAGTATGATTAAAGTTAGTACAGGTAATCCTTGCGTTACAAAGGTAATAGAGCCTGCCAATTAATTATATTCATAACTCGAGGATTCATAGGAGTGAATCATGTAATTTGAATATGATCACTCCCTGCTTTGGCCCACGCATTCGCTAATTGAATGCGTGGGTCATTCAGTGCACGAGGTATCTCAGGGTGGGAAAGGCCAGGGGTGGTGGTGTTAGTGATGGGACAGGAACTCCCCAACCCACTGAGATATCTCATGCTTACCCTCTCCCAACCTGCCGTGCCGGATTCATTTAGCTTGCAAAGATTTTGTCTCCTGTCTTCTGTGGTGTCTTTGCCTTGGAGGGAGAGGAGAGAGGACGATTTCCCTTCCAGCATCCGATCGGCTTGCAAATGCTTTTCACGCTGAGAGTGAAAGGTTCTGGGAGCTGTGATCTTGTGCAACTTCAGGCACTCATTTTCTGCCAAAGCAGATGGATGCCTGAAGTCACATGAGAGCACAACCCCCAGAACCTTTCACTCTCGGCGCGAAGAGCATTTGCAAGCAGACTGGATGCTGGAAATCATCCTGCTCTCCTCTCCCTCAAAGGCAAAGAAACCGTGGCATAGAGGAGACAGATCTTTGCGAGGTAAGTGAATCTAGCGCAACAGGATGGGAGGGGGAAGCAGTTGTGGGGAGCGGGGGGGATAGAATGAATGTTGCAGTGCCTCTGCATTTGTTCATAAGCATGAACAATTGCTGTGGTGCTACAACGTTCATAATTTCATTACTTTGTCATAAATACTTGGGGTAATTACGTAACTTTGAACGGTCACTAAGTGAATTCTTGTAATTTGAGGATTACCTGTAACTTCATCTTTCTTTATCCTATCAAAGAGGTAATGTAAAAGCCTTGAATGACTGAAGTCATGCCAAGTACTGGTGGTCAATATTTATGGGTCCATTTTTTAACCTTCACTGTATATAGTAGATGGTGACTTGGAATGCAAGACAAATATTTGGCATACAACATGAATTAATGAATGAAGTGAAAGAAAAATTGTTAAGCTATATCTCTAACATTATTCTCTAAAGAATAATGTAATATACAATGTAATATATTTAAGTGATGGTGCCTGAAGTGGAGTTGATTCAATGTAAACAGAAATGGCAATGAAGGTGTTTATTATAAATAAAAAAATATAAACACATATTTCAGAAGGCTAATTGTCAACTAGACTGTTCAGGATATGTATAAAACTAGGAATTCCTAAGTTGATAGCTGTATGTTACACTTTGCTGAATGGTGATAATGAATGGGGAAAATTGTGCAACATTCTGAATGAGTAATTATTTGATAGCATAAAAAATGTCTTGTTAAAAACGGCTATGAAAATAAAAAGAATGAAAGAGATGAAAGAAACTACAATACACAATCACATTTTTCTCAACTATACATGATATACAAGACATATCTATATTTTCTACTGGTAGAAGAACTAACCATTTAACTAATGAGAGGTAATTTAAAGGGGGAAAAAACATACCATCTTTGGTAAAGGTACACCAAGAACACCACATCATCTCTAAAGCAAGCCAGCCGATGAGATGTTGGCATTGTAATAATAAATGCAAAAATATCATCAATGAATGTGTTGAATGCCTGTTAAGTAATAGACAAGAGGATTGCAGCTTCTTTAATGGCATGTAAAAGATATGTTATTTAAAATAACAAATTTTTCAAGCAAATCAACTGTTTTGATGACATAATATTTAAACAGAATAGCTGAAGTGAAGGTAAAAAGAATGTCATTTTAAGGTTATAGACAGAGGATCCTTCTCTCTGATAATGAAAATGTAGGTTAAATTTAGAACAAGCAAAACCCATATACAACATCCAAATGATTTTGTAACCTGTAAAAAATAATCTTAGTATGACAGGCTTACCCATCTCATGACTCAACAAGCTGACTCTAGCATTTATTAAATTCTCATTCAACTTGCGAGCCATAAGGTACCCTGTTTCCCTGAAAATAAGACCTCCTCGGATAATAAGCCCAATCAGGCTTTTGAGCACATGTGCTAAAATAAGCCTCCCCTGAAAGTAAGCTGTCCCCAAAACACAGCAGCAGCCATGAGGTTGCTCACCGCCTCCTGTACCTCAGAAATAATAAGACTTCTCCAAAAATAAGGCCAAACGCTTATTTTGGGTGTCAAAAGAAAATAAGACCTTGTCTTATTTTTGGGGAAACACGGTAGTTAGCCAGAGGCTTGGTGTCTTCTCCCCACTGCTCCAAGGCAGCTCCAATGCAAGTCTATACTGGACTTTCACTGACCTGATGAACTAAATAATATTGCCATTATTATAAATGCTAATGCCATTATTAATTACACATGGTTAATGCACTGTGCTTACAAGTCATATAAATACCACCTTGAGATTCCTGTGTATATAGCCAGGTGTAGCTTTTCATTACATTCTAAGTTGATCTTCCTATATGTCTTAAATCTAAAAGTAGTTATTAGGGAACTTGAGTAATAAAAGTGTCCCAAATATTTGTTTCAAATCGGGTTATATACTTTACAATGAATATAAGACTTGATGGTTCTCTATACAAACTACACTATCAGAGGTATTGTCTAATAAGTTTGTGGAATATTTTTTCGGCAATACCAGACTGGCAAATACAATTCCAACTGTAGCTTGATTTTCAAGTAATAATTAATGGCTCAGCAGCAGAAATCTTAAGTTGCAAAATTAACTTACTTTGTACGTGAACGCTTTCCATGGCAAATGTGCAACAGATTTCATCTGGAAAGCAAGCAAGCAAGAAGGTCATAAAATACATATTTAAAAAACTGAAGGTTGGGTTAAATAACATGGTATAATATGGGGTTCAATTGTTAATTACCTTATAATTTACAAAAAGTTGTGGCAACATAAATAGAAATCCAAAAGCATACACTCCTGTTGGAGGAAAAAAAATCACATTTTTGGTATGACAGAACAAAAACAGATATCCATTTTTATTTATTCCTGCATTTAAACATCAGGATATACTAAGTCAGGGGGCGGCATCCTTAAACCCTGAAAGAGCCACAAAGGTCCTAACCAGAAGCCTCCCATTCAATTCTGGAGCTGACCGGAAGTCCGGTTCCCCTGCCATAGAGTCTCCTCCTGCACAGCATCCTTTTTCCTCTACCTGTCCTAACCGAAAGCCCTATCAATTGTGGAGCTGACTGACAACAAGGAGCTGCAGCAGAGGGATGAAAGAGCCACATGTGGCTCCAAAACCGTGGGTTGCTGACCCCTGCACTAAGTGTATTACAATTTAATATTGAGCTTTTATTTCAATGTAGACTCTCACCCTCCCTTATACTTAGCTCATTCTAGACATTTGAAATGTTTGGTTCATATTCTTTTGTAGAAACGAAGAAGAATCCTACAAAATTTAAATTACAGATGCATTACATTAATATTTGAAGAAATAAGGCTTTAGGTTGGAATGGGAAATAAATGAAACAGAAAATTCCCAGAAAAAGTAAATGACAAATACTTTCTGTTTGGTGTGTGTGTGTGTGTGTGTGTGTGTGTGTGTGTGTGTGTGTGTGTGTGTGTGTGTGTGTGTGTGTGTGTGTGT
>JANHFT010004838.1:6087-31257 GCA_032467955.1 Pseudoxenodon macrops
CATTGCATTGCATTGCATTGCATTGCATTGCATTGCATTGCATTGTATTATTTTTATCCCACCTTTATTATTTTTATAAACATCCTCAAGGTGTTTATATAATATTCCTTCCTCCTCCTTATTTTCCCGCGATGACAACATTGTGAGCTGAGAGAGAGTAACTGGCTCAAGGGCAGCAGCCAGTTTTCATGCCTAGGACTGGACCAGAACTCACAGTCCCTGGGTTTCCATGCCAGAATTTTAACTACCACAGAAGAAAGAGCCAGAATGTCTCTTTCATATTATGCAGAAGAAGAAAAAAACGTGTGCAATGCCTCCCTAGTTTAGGGTTCCGATCTTGGCAGTCTCGGCAGTTTCTCTCTGTCCTCAACCTCTTAAATATCTACTTTATGAATATATACCTGCCATAACCTTCCCCTCCCCAATAAAGCAGGTCAGGGCAACATGACTACCTTAACTGAATTAACATTGATGAAGCATATTAGTTGCCTATAAAATTAGGTATCCTGTTGACAAAATTAATAAATCACTGTCTGCATATAACAGCCATTTCTACACAAATAAATGCACATATTCCCCTTTGGTTCTAGAAGCTAAAGCTCTTTTAAAAAAAAAAGGAAAATACATTTGCATCTGATACTGATTTCTTTTCAACAAAACTGGTTGAAAAGCTCATAGAAAGAGCGCTAGACCTCAATGTATCTGGTTTACTCACCAGACTAACATTCTCTGTTAGTTGATTAGTACAGCCAGTAGAAGCAGGCCAAAACATTTAAGTCAATTCCATACTGCATCCTAGGCAGCTTGTCTCCCATACTTCTATTGCTTTATTTCTAAACCAATTTCTAAGTAAAAAATTATAATCTGGATTGCAGTGAGTTGGCAATGGTGCTCTCTGTGGATTACAGTCATTGAAAGATGTACTTTACCCAACATGCCTACCGTTCCTGTCCTAAAGTTCCCTTTTATTCGTATCCATTTCATGTATTCATAATCATGTTTATACTTATATCTTTTATCTAACACATGCTTGATGAAATAAATAAATAATAATAAACACTTGGTGATTCCACACATTTTGCCTTTGCTGTTACTGCAGGAAAGCGGGCCTCAATTTCTTTCCTGTGTTATTCCATTGCTTTCCCAAATTGTAAACTTCTTCTCACATTTCTTTTTTCTCTCCTTATAGTACCATCATAGCTCCAGTACTACAATAATCAACACAATAGGGAAGAATTCCTTTGTAGGTTCATGGTAACTTTAAAGCAAGAAATAACAGATAGTTCAGCTTCACATAAACAGAGGAATAATGTTCCTACATTTAGAAAGAAATATCACCAGAAGGGTTTCTGAGCTGGGAATAAACACATAGGCAGTTGCTTGAACCAAAGGAGTAATTCATTTCCAAGAGCATCACATACAGAGTCAGCTGTTGGAAAAGGTTGCACTAAGTCTCCCCTCAGAGACTTTTATATAGGAAAACCTTCCTTTTCTTCCCCAAAAGTACACTCTTGGGAATTAGAAAACAGATACAAGTATAAACTAGATAATGAATACATGAGCTACATATGGATAAAAGGGAACAATAGGACAGGGATGGTAGGCACGCTTGTGTGCGTATGCATGCCCCTTAAAGACCTCTCAGGAATGGGTGAGGTCTATAGTAGACAGTCTAAGATTAAAGTTTTGGGAGTTTGGGGAAAAAAAACCACAGAGTCAGATAGTGTATTCCAGGTAGTGACAACTCTGTTACTGAAGTCGTATTTTTTGCAATGAAGTTTGGAGCATTTTATGATAATTTTTTATCTATTGTGTGCTTTTTGTATTATTTTGGTTGAAGCTGAAGTATTCATTGACAGGAAGGACATTGTAGCAGATTATTTTCTTGACTATTTCAACTTTGAGCACTCTTTAGTCATTCTTGCATTACAATGAGCTCTTATTCTGGTCTTTATTGCATTAAATGATACATTAAATGCCTTCTAATCAGATGCATATTGTTATTTATTGTTATTTTCTATTTTTTAAATTGGACTTCGTGTGTGTGCAGTTCAATGTTACCGGAGAAGAAGCTACACAAGATTAGGTTTATAACTCTTAATGCTTTTTTGGCAATGCTGTTACAGTTAGCTCTGGTACTTAGGTTATTTGAGATGAGTACTCCAAGGTCTTTGACAGAGTGAGGGTTGCCTACTAATTCATATCCGCCCAGTTTATATTTTGATTTTTTTTGCCAATGTGTAAGACAGAGCATTTGTTGGTTGAGATTTGGAGTTGCCAGTTGTTTGACTATTCTGACATATAGTGAAGGTCTTTTTGTAGGGTAGTAGCATTGTCAGTGGTGTTAAATAGTTTTACATCATCAGCAAAAAGAACGCAGTTGCTTATAATGTGATCACAAAGGTCATTTATGTAAAGTATGAAGAGTGTAGGTCCTAAAATGCTACCTTGGAGGACACCTCTGTTAACAGGTGCAGGGTTAGATATGATGTTTCCTATTTTGACTACTTGTTGCCTGTTTGATAGGAACGCAGCTATCCACCTATGCAGGAATCCAAAAATGCCATAAGATTTTAGTTTTAGAAGTAGTACCACTGAATAGTACCACTGAGTCAAAAGCTTTACTGAAGTGATTAACATGGAAGCAATATTCACATGGATAGATTGGCGCTACCTGCTACATTTTAATCTTTGTGTTCAGTCCATTCTAATTGTAAGTTTCAATCTAACATTGGGAAGACATTATTTTATTCCCATACTGCATTATGATAGAAGATATTAAATAAAAAATAAGTAGATACACAGACTGTTTTGCAGCACTGTGGGCAGGGTTGGGGAAAAAAGAAACATCCTCTATTCAACTGGAGTAGAAACCAAAAAGATGTCCACTAGGATACATAAGAATTGACTGCAACAGGGATGCCTAAGGTTGAGGATAATTCAATGAGTTAATGGATCATGTCTGCATCAATCACAAGATTAATGCAAACAAACATATGCGTTTGAATATTAGGAGGTTGGATTGGTAGTTAGGTTGTAGGTTTGAGCTCTGAGCATGGCAATTTGGCTGCAAATGTTTCATCACCATTCGAGGAGACATCGTCAATGTGTTTTGAATTGTGCTCGTCTGTCAGAACACAGATCTTTAAATACCTTTTTATGAGATGCAAAATAGTCTGAATGTTGTTTGTTCAGATATTTCTGAGTCATGATCTGATTTCAGACTGTTTGATTAGCTGGCTGTTGTTGTTCGGCTATAGTCTTTGGTTTTTAAATATGGCCTATGTGATGCTATAGCTATTTAAAGACATGTGTTCTGACAGATGAGCACAATTCAAAACACAATGACAATGTCTCTTCAAATGGTGATGAAACATTTACAACTACTTGGAGCTGAGCTGCTGCTAAATTGGGGTGAAGTGAGCAAAACATCCATTCAATTAAAGTCAGAAAAACAGCAGCTGGACCTCAGGATTAGGGTTAGATGCCTTTGTAATGGGCTGAGAATGGCGGGGACAATTCCTCTATTCCTGCAGTAAGGAATTAGTAAGAGGTCCATATATTAAATGATCCACATAGAAAGTGTAAAGTTGCCTTAGAGAGAATGCTACAGAGATAGGAAGGCCACAGATAAGAAGCTGGCACAGAGCAAGTGACATTTGTAGCCTTACCATATCTTAAAAGCAATATGCATTTAGCCCAGGGCCTAGAAGTATTAGAGTACATTATTTGTTAATAATTGATAGCTGTTATCATAGTTTCATTTGTTAATAATTAATAGCCTAAATCTAACTTGATCATACAGAATATCAAAGTAAGTCTTGTCCCAGGAGTGTACATTAGACTGCTGAGCCTTAACTCTGTATTCATTCAAAAGTGTCTGTGAGGTCAGGAGTCCTCGAAATGGATACAATGGTCGATGTGATTTCAGAATCAAGTCTCCGTTGCTTTGTACATAAGTATGACTGTGATGTAGACTCAAAAAGAATTAGAATTGGGTTCTGATGCTGTGTCAATCATTTTTCCCATTGGAGCCTACACCCAGTGGACACCATTGTTCAAAATGCTAAAAAGTGAATGAACTCCCGCCATCCTGACACAGAAGTATAACATTCCACTTGCAAAAAAGGGAAAAGTTATGGCTCTCTCTGTGATTAAGATCTGAAAAAGCAATGTTAGTTTTGTTGCCTCAAATGAGATTTTTGACAGGTAGCAAATTTAATAAGGTGATAAAACTCATTGATCAATTACTAATGGCAAAGTCACAAATCTTGATCTTCTATTCAGTCTTCATATATGGGATTAAGTTGCAGTGTTAAATACTGTCTGTAGCACCCCTCCCCCTAATGCAACAGAAAAGCCATAAAGTCTGCAAAGTGCTTCGAAAGGCTATGAAATGCTTTGAAGTTGCTGATTTGATTCACTGCTTTCATACAGTTCCCTGCTTTGATTCACAAATGTACTTGGATGGAATGATTCAGTTGATGTTTGGTTGAATTGAAGCACTCCTTTGAAGTTTTGCACAACTCTAGTTCTTGAACACCTTTCAGCAGAATTTATTTGCTAGCCCATTAAGCACTTTGTACATCTGACTGATTCTGAGAATAGACTGAAAACTGTATTACATGATTTATGTCCCATTTATAACCAAGATTATACCCATATTTTCTCTCACCATGTAGCTTGTGAGAAACAGCTTGCAGGAAGTGACTTTGAGCAACCACTTCCCCTTAAAAAAATAATCGAAGAAAGAAAGGAGTAAGCAAACATTTTCACCAATATCTGTCCTCAGTTCTGACTGCAAGCTGTAATTTAATATTTGTGAAAAAGTAACTTCATGTTGTTTAACCTCTTAGCCTAGTCTTAAGCATATTTATTTAGAAAAAAGAAGTCGTACCAGATTCAATGGAACTTGTTTATTTATGCTTAGGATTGTTGACATTTGTGTCCATTATCATGATATGTTAATCTGATTGCACAAGATGTTGCTCTGATACTGAATTCTGCTGTTCCGGAATGTAGACTGCATTTTTAAAGAAGAAATTTAACATTCAGGTGAAAAAAGAAAAAGAAATATATATTTTAGTTGTTTGTGGGTAAGATAGTAATAAGTCCCAGGGAGATGCATTAGTGAGTAGAGAAAGCTATCAGGATGCATGATGAATAAATCTATCCTACATCCAATTTATATCTTGATATCCTGGGTAAATAGGAAGGGGGGTTAAATAACTTAGATTCCAGAAGGAGTGAAAAAAACTTTTGGAGAAAAAAATAAGGAAGACAAAGTATGTGGGTCATGGCTTTTGGAATCTTTCTAGCCTCTTATCCAGTAGTAGTTGTGAGCAATGCATTTCCTTCTGTATAAGATAGTGGTTTAAGATAGTGACAGCCTATAATAAGTGTATACAAAATTTAGAATAATAGAGTTGGAAGGGACCTTGGAGATCTTCTAGGCAACCTACTGCACTAGCAGGAATCTTATACAATTCCAAATATATGGCTGCCCAATCTCTTCCTAAAAACCTCTTTGACTCCCTGATGGATTCCCGGTTCTCCAGGTGATTGCATCCATTGGGTATCTGTGTTTGTGTCAGTTGTAATTGGGGAAATGTTGCTTTTCTTTTGGACTGTTTCTGGTAGGTGTGTTGAAGTACCTATTCGGCCCCAGAGATGGTCGATGTGCCTTCTCCACATTTGACCATCCTCTAACTCTACTCTATAGGAGCGGGGGCCTGTAATGTTTACCACCTTGGCAGGAACCCAGAGAGTGCCCCTGGCATAAGTATGGGCATACACCAACTCTCCTACATTAAAAGATCAGAGCTGGCTGGTAGAGTCTGTGAATGCTTCTGGTGTATAATTGGGGTGTAGCCAGTCACGTTTTGTCCATTAATAGTTCAGATGGTTTCTGTTCATGGTGGCATTAGGGGTTACATGTTGGATTAATAGAAATTTATTGATTCTTGTTTGTCAGTCCCCTGGGCCCATTCAAGATAATGCTTCCTTGGTTGATCACACCATTCTTTCTGCCTGTCCATTACTAGCTGGATGGAATGGTGCAATAGGGGCATGTTGGATTCCTTGTTCTGTTAAAAATAGTTTGAATTGGGTGGCCATGAACTGAGGCCCATTGTCGAAGACTAGGATGTCTGGTAGGCCGTGCATGGCAAATAATTTTCTTAGTGCCTTAATGACTGTCTCTGCTGTGGTGGAGGTCATTAGAACTATTTCCAACCATTTCAAGTATGCATTGATTATTACCAGAAATGTTTGCTTGTGGAATGGCCTTACGAAATCTATGTGTACCCTTGACCAAGGGGCAAATTGGTTGTCAATTTTTGGGCATAAAAATTATACAGCTGTACAACCCTCGAGGTTGAATGAGATAGGTGTTCCATTATACTTGCCCAGACTTCCATCAAATACATCCACAAATTCCTTGATCAGCTCTTTGATGCTGTCATCTTGGATGGCATGGATGCAGGTCACCCCCAGGCCTAGGGATGCGAACCAGTCAAGTCCCAGGCACCACTTATTATTGTCAGTTACAGCATCTTTACAAATTCCTTGAATTTTACTTGGAATGTTCTGCGTCCTATGATAGGGATGCAGTTTCCTTGATAGTCCTTCAGCTGAGTCTACTGGTGCCTTAGTTACCTTTTGGTTATCCCTTGTATTAATTGTTGAAGGGTGGTCCAGGATACAATTTACATCAATGATTCCGTGTCTATTTCCATGTTGCACAGTGAATCCTCAATGAGGACCATGACATGGATTTTCTTTGCTCATGGTGAGCTTGCTTGCCCAATAGTTGTCTGCTATGTGTTTTTGGCCTCTACATATTGTTCCTCACTTTGCTGTGGCTTCCATGGTTGCACTCTTCAATAATATGTTGGGTAGGTCGGCTGGTTTTCTTGGTAATGGTTTGCATTTCATCTAGTTCTTGGAACTTTTATTATAAGGTGGCTGCTTGCAATGCTGCAATGTATTTCTTTATTGATTTGGCTTCCTCCTGGTTCCGATGATAGAATTCGTGCCTCCTGATGATCTGGGATGGCATGGGTGAGTAGTGTTTCTGGAGAGTATTCTGTACCATCTTCCATGGTACGGTCTGCAGGACTGTGGGTGCCACAAGTGCCTTGGCTACCTGGAATAGCTTTGACTCACAGTAGCTCAGAAATAGTGCTCACTTTCTATTGTCAGAAAGCCCCAAGAGATCATTAGCCTCTAGGAAACACTCAAATAGGGTCATGTAACAATCCCAGGTTTCGGTGACTGGATTGAAATGCTTGGGTGGCACATGCAAAGTCATCTAGAGAGGACCGAAGCAGGTCAGGCTGCGTTGATGGTCGGTAATATTCTGGTGCTATAGTACCATGTTTGTTTGTTGCCTTGTTCCCTCATGGCTGGATTGTGATCAGTTCCTTTGTTTCTTCTCTTCAGATCCCACCCTTGTCACCAGTGTTAAATAGTGGGTTGATTGAAGAGACAGAGAACAAGTGTGACTTCAGGTCTTTATTGCTACATTGTAACTGTCTCTCTTCTCCTGGCAGCTTGCTCTTTTATAGGAGCTGCCAGGTGGCTCGACCAATCAATTTAAACTATTTTTCCCACCTGACAGCAGACCTAAGTGAAGCCTTCACTTCTTCGGTTTCACTCAGTGTTTACTGAGTATCTAACACTTTGCAAAAATAGGTTGACTTCCTCTTCTTTGTGATAGCATCTTAAATATTCGAAGGCTATCATGTCACCTCTAGTTTCTTTTGTTAGACTAGACACACCCATTTTCATCATATATTTTAACCTCCAGACCCTAATCATTTTTTGTTGCTCATCTCTGCTTTTTCTAGAGTCTCAACAACTTTTTTGTATCATGATGACCAGAACTGAATGAAGTATATTGCATTCTTCTGGATTTTTTTTTTGCACTGCGTGCATTTTATCCCAAAGGGCTATTCAGATTGTGTGCATATGGGTTGTTTGATAGAAAAGCTTATGCATCACAGGACAGCAGTATAGTCTTTTCTATGACTTAGCAACCTGGAAAGAAGTGAGACTGAATCTATTATGGAACTGTCCCAAAATTCCAAGCTACTCCCAATTTGCATTTTCTAAATGGATGAATCAAAGGACTTTTTTCCAGAATATTTTGTTAAAAAGCTTATAGCCAGACCTGGCCCATTTTCTAACTCAATCTTTCTTTGGTCAGCTTCTCCTCCTACACCAAATGTGATCCTGTTCTGGTCTGTTTTCAGAAAGCTATTCTAATAAAGTCCTTTCTTTCCAACACTCTGTTGTGTTGAAAGGAATAAAAAGATGAAATTATTAAATAGTCATTTTCAAACAAGTTCCCTTGATTTCTAAATATGTAATCATGGTTTATTGTATGCCAAAAGCACAGAATAAAGAGACTGTGGTGATTTGCTTAACCTGGGTTCAATTTTTTTCCTCTCGTTGAACTCTTCAGATGTTAAATTATGGTATATTTATAACTCTTGGTTCAGACAGAGTCATTTTTTTCTGGTTTGTAGGACAAAAATCAGGAATTAAAGACATATTTTTGAATCTCTTCTTACAGTACACAAGATCTGAATTTGTATACTCATTTGGCTAAGGCTAAGTATTTTTTTTCAACCAGTGATTTGTAATGTAACCTTAATATTTAGGCATTTGATCCCTTCTAGTCAGGGCTAAGACCTAGTCATAGAATATAAATTACATTTATTGCTTTGGTGGCTATTGGAACCTTAATGGAGTAAATGCACTCTTCTTATTCCTGCTAGATCTCTTAACATGCTTGATACCATTCATCATGGTATCCTACTGAAATGATTGGAAAGCTTAGCAGCAACTCTAGCTTTAATTAATATGAGAGTAGTATTGTACTTGTGCAAGGTCTGGCACAATTATTCTGTTTCTGAAGCATGCAGTATCCTATTCATGATAGAAGGTCACATAGTTTTCATCATGTATAGCTAATCTAGGATAGGCTTAAGTAATCACAGTAATCAGTTTTAGGTGGGAGTTTTAGGTGGGAGTTGCATTGAGAGGCTACTAATTAAATACGCAGATAACATATGGCAAAACTGAGAATGTGATCCCCCCTGGTGTTGTTTCATATATCTTCTACCCCTACTCCATCTACTCATCTACCTTTTGGACCACCTCCAAGGTCTACCCTAAAGCCATCAACACAGTAGGAAAGATGACCAAACTATTACTAAGCAAAGAGTTGCATCATCAGTCTTGAGTCTCTTTGCACCCATAAGACATCTTAATCCACTTTGAATTCCATTATCTCTTATCTACTGCCAATTTGCCTTGACTGTTAATAGTTCGGATTCTTGCAGAGAGCTTAAGCTTTTAATAAGCGTATAGATTCATTTGAACTGCCTGACTTCTGATTTCCTGTGCTTAACAGACAGACATATGCATCAACACAGGATTGGGACAGATGCTATTCAACTCTAAACTTTGATTCCTTGTTGAACAGACGATATTGAGGTATTTACTTAGGGAATGGATGAGGAAGAAGCAGCTTAGGTTCTATCCCAACTAGGAAGAATGGTGGCATGTTTAGGAGCCATCTACTTTCAAGGAGAGACCATTCTTAATTCACACTGTTATAGAAAATGGGCTCTTAACTTGGGAGAAGGGCTTATTCATCTTTCATCTAGATTGGTGCAATACAATCTGCATGAAGTGCCCTTGAATAGCATTTAGAAGACACAGCTGATCCAGAATGCAATGACTCAAGTGGTAATGGGTACTACTTAATTTACTCATAGAACACAGCTGGTTTGAAACCTTCATTGGTTAAATGAAGCCCTTCATCCCTGAAGATATAGGTATTTGTGGGACCACCTATCCCCAATAACATGTAGGATTATTATGTAGTGTCATGGAAATAATCCTTCTCCATCAGTACCTCACCCATGGAATAGAATTCACCCAGAAGTGCAGAAGTTCCTCTTTATTTTCATAAAGGTGATTCAAGCTTGGCTATTACAGGAGGCATTTGATATTTGGTTGTCATAAAACTGTTCCCTCCAAATATAATTTTATATATTAGATAAAGCGTCCTGTGTTTATGCTTTCTTATGTTGATATGTTTTTAAAAAAATGTTTTTAACCTGATTTACAGTGTTAGGATGTATACCACGCAGAGCTAGAGTAGTTTATAAAACCATGAATAAATACAATTATTATTTGAAGATTTATTATTGCTGCTGTTATTACAGGAAAAGACTGTTATGATCTAGCAAGAAGTGTACAATATTATAGCCATTTTGCAGTGATTGACAATCCACTCCAATCCCAAAGCATTTCTACAAGGCAGCCATCTCAAATAAAATTGTCTTGTTAAATTGGCAAGTCACCAATTAAATGTGCCGGGAAAGGAAGCTTTTTCCACTTCTGTTTAAAGACACTGTCTAAATTAACTGCAACTCTCCTGCTATGCTTCAACTGAGAATAGAAGAGTGTAATATGAGCTTGGAAGAGTCTGTTAGTGGAATCTTTAACTTTCATTTTCTGATTGACACTTTGCTCTGTAGAAGTGCAAGGAGAATATCCAGAAAGCTTGCTTTACTTGTTGAACATTTATTACCTATAACATATTTCCTGGTATATGTCTTTAATTTAATGGGTATTTGTCTCCAATCTGACTTGATGAATATGAGCAGGAAAATCCCTGTGCATATCAGAACCTGAACATATACCAATAGAGAATACAGTAGTCAATGTTTAAAGTCTGTAAATCAAAAATATACAACATGAGTCCTATTAAAACAAGCTGTGTAGGAACGCTATGGATGGCTTGCTTTAAAGTAATAATTTCACAAAGGTTGATAGAACATAAAAATGCATGCCATAGTAATTTAAATTGATATTAATCAAAGGCTAGTGAGGTCCCACGTCTTTCCAGAAAGCAAGCAGAATTTGGATCAAGCACTATTTAGATGAAAGATTACTAAATAGTTAAACCCACCATTGATATTTTTTTCCCCTCCAGCATTCCAACTCACAGGTTGACACTCACCTTTAGTTTCAAATTTAGCTCAATCTTGTTAAGAAACAAAACCTTGATGTTCTATTTACAGTACATACCCTGTGAACTTTAGAAGACATTATTTGGATGTTGTTACTTAGTAGAGAGAAAAAAAAAAGCTCGGGCCAGGCAAAAACCAAAGGATTTCTGAACAGCTGGTGTTCTCAATTTTGCCATCTATTTATCTGGGTTGGGGAGTGGATTTGGAATGCACACTTCAATCGTAGCGTATAAAACTTGGAGAAAACCACTCTGATTTGTAGCAATTATTAATCCTAACAAATTTTAATTTCATTGAACAGTTCACACCATATTACCTTGCCACATTCAAATTTCAGAAGCATTCTTATAGGCAGAGAATGGGGAAATTCAAGAAAACTATGATAAGTCACTATGGCAACTGACAATAAGGAATTCTGTAAAGAATCCCAAACATACCAGCTAGAGAAATCGCATCCTGTATCTGCTGCATCATATTCTTAATACGCTTACTGGACAGTCCAAGGGACTTCTATCGAAGCATTTCAGCAATGTTATAGGATTTACATCTTTTGATTTCAAAAGTTGTTCTCCTTCCTTGTAGCATGTTAGGTGAAGCAATTCCTCACAGTTTCCAAGCTGTTGAAACATAATGAATGGTCCTTGGCTTAATACTAGGCTTGAGAGATGAGAAAGGCAAACATCTGACTGTTAACTGGTTGTTATTTAACTATTAACTTTTAAAATTATAACCATAAAGAATATTTCAAATAACGAAACATTGCATTTGTGTGTCATTTATAATCTTTTAATAATTTTCTAAATAAAATTTTATAAATTAAAAAAAATGCAAGTGTAAATCAAATTACATATATGCATATGCATATGCATATACATCAGGGGTGGGTTCTAATTTACCTTGCTGCCGGTTCACTGCCTCCCGCGCTACGTGGCTGCGCCTCATGGGCGCGCGCGCTTCACCCCGCGTGCATACGCAGTACAAAAAAAATCCCCAAAAAAATAAAGGCCAAAAATAAGATGACAACGCATGTGCAGTGCCGGAAACTTGGCTTCTGCATGTGCAGAAGAAAAAAAAAACCGGAAAAAATAAAAATAAAAATCCCCACCTCCAAATAAATTCCACAAAAAAGATGGCTGTATCCACGGACCAGAACCAGTTCTGTGATGTCACCAGCAGCTTATTACCTACTCTATAGAACCGGTTCGAACCGGTAGGAAACCCACCTCTGATATACATATACATATACATACATATATATATTTCCAATATAAAATATTGGAAAACTATTTCTATAGTTTTCTAAAACTATAGCAAAAAGGAATCCACTATACAAATCAGAAAGTAGATAGTGTAAAACTTTCACATCAAGAGATATAAAAACCATGATTATTTCTACTCATTTCTTCATTCTTACTGAATTCTTCTTCCATGTGAGGCACAACTAAATCTCTGATAAATTACAGTAAATTGAGGACTGCAGATGACATGATTGGAAAAGAACACAACTATATAGAATACAGTGTTAGAAACATGCAGGAAAAGTCAGAAGTGCCAAATCTCTGTCTGAAGTGTATGGATATATGAATATTCTTTAGATTTAAATTGGCTATGTTTTGATTCCAAAACAGTCTCTTCTACACAGCTGTGTTTGAATTGCTGGAGAAATAATTTCAGTTGGAATTTTCACCAAGGTAGGTTTCAGGGGAACTAACCTAATAGTTCTGGTTATGTCTGTTTCCATTGTTATGTTTATGAATACTCATGAGCAGCCCAAGAATTTAGATAATAGTTGACTAACTATGGTTCAAGAAGCCATGGATGACAAAGAACTCAAGCTGTGGTATGATTTAAACACACATGCACACACATCTTACAGGCATCAGTTCAAATATCATTTTGTACTTGAAACTGATTTTTACAGTGTCTTTTTCCTCATTGTCAAAAAAAATTAGCTTACATCTACTTAGCCATAGAATATGATTTGTAAATGTATTTACCTCATGAGACTTAGTCAACGTTTTTTATAGTGACAGTTGAAAATATACTTTTAATCAATGAAATACACATGTTACTTTCCCATTTTAACCCTGAATGAGAATTCAGCTCATTTCATTAGTATAAGGCTATCCAAATAGCTGTAGTAATGGAATGAAAGATTCGGTAAAACTTAACTTTGTTTATCTAAGCAAGGCAGGCAATAACCAGTTTTATAAGATAGGTAAAATTCTCAATCTCCAATAGAAGGTACCATATATTCCTCCTTGAAATACCACTTAGCAAATGTCTTACTCAAGTAATGTCTTACTTACTGGACCTAATTGGATGGCCAGCTCTTGCATATAGAACAATGAAAGGCTTGAAGGCTTAACTTGAAGGAGGTTGGCCTTGAGATTCAAATGCGTCTGTCCCCCCACCTGCAGAAGATTCCTGAAAGCTTGGCTCTTTGCCCAGACCATTGGAGAAGATGATTGAAGCCCTTCTCCCTTTCTTTGTTCCTATCTGGTTTCGTCATTTTGGCCAACTTTATCCTTTCGTGGATTTATTGTTTCCTTGTTTTTAAATGCTTTAACAATTTGTAAACCAGCCTGAATCATTGGGAATTGGCCAGTATACACACTTAATAAATTATGCTTATTGAATGAGTAGCAGGTGATGAGGGCCCTCAAACCATTTTCAACTAAATTCAGATTGTCAAGTCCCTTCTTGTTCTTTATTGATCATCTTTCAGAACTGTCTGACAACCCTAGTTCCTGATTGGTCCTTTGTTATGAGTGCTCTATGTGACACTGATGTTCCAGCATGTAACCATCCGTGTTTAGCTTAATAAATTCAACAGCCTCATCACTCTGATAACAATGGTCCTTTCAAGGGGTAATTAAAACTGTTCTTGCAACTCTAGTATTAAATATATTACACATTGTATACATACATAACAAATATATATATTACATAGGTAGATAGCAAAGCCTAAAACAATGTCTCTATCTTGTATCCTACACAACATTCTCTCTATAACAATATAGATTATTTGGTGAACATAACTAAACTAGATAAATTACCCTCCTGAAGAGGTCAATCCTTGATTCAGCCAATACTGGATTGGATATCCAATTTTCTATGACTTATATGGAAGGATACATCTTTTAGTTTCAGTGACATTCAATTCTGTTGAACATTATATACCTATGAGGGTTGGAGGTTGGAGGTATTGTTCTTCAGTTATTTTGCTTCTTCCTGAGTAGATAAAGGGTGATCCAATCAGTGTTAATGGGGGTGGAAAGACCAGGCCCTTGGCTGCATCATTATGAACCTCAGTGCTCAGTTTTCCCATCATCTTTTTCAATACCTACACAAACCTACTATGATTTTTTTTAAATTCAGAGTGAAGGATAACCACCTTCACTGAGCAGGAAATGCAATGAAAGTCCTGATCCAGTCCTTGGAATCTATGAATGGGACTGGATGGGATGGAACAGGTTGAGAATAAATCCTCGCATGAGAGAGGTGTTCTTTATTTAGAAGAGGGCTGTCAAACTCCCGGTCCGCAAGTGGGATGTATCACACACTGGCCACGCCCATGTCGGGTTTAGCGAAGGGAAAAAAGCTGCCATGGCGATGTGAGTTTTGAAACCCCTGATTTAGAAGCTCCCCTGGATCCAGAACTGCAATGCCTTTGACTCTAGATAGCTTAGTCATGTCTCCCTGAAGGAACAGCTGTGAAACGTTGGGGGTCTTCCTGAACTTAAGATTTTTGCAAGCCTTTGTTCAATCTACATCAAAAGGCTCTGACATGAGTTATCAATACTCTTACTGTCTTGTAGATGGATTACTCTAATCTGCTTTATTTGGGGCTCCTTTATAAAAGGAAGCTGATAACAGGCTGAGTAACCAGCAGCAAAGTAACATTTATATTGTGGGAGGTGCACAAGTGATTGCCAATTGCACTTCAAGCTTTTACTCATTACTTATAAAGTTATTTAAGTTTGGGTCTTTGTTAGTTTGGGAACTAAATGTAAAGTTTACCTGCCCAGCACATGCTGGCTGAGCATACACTAACAATACTCCCACCGCCCTGAGTCCTTCGAGAGAAGGGCGGTATATAAATTTAATTAATAAATAAATAAATAAATTAATAAATATATTAAAGGAATGATACATGGATAAAATCTTTCTCCTTAGTTGTCCCCTTGTGCCAGTTCCTGAAGTAAGGATGATCCCTAACCTTGGAAGGTGGTGAAAACTGCAGGCATTTTGGAATTTGATGAAAATGGCTGTTTGCTAACCAATCATTGGGGTAGAAGATGTCGCCTAATTGGATATCTAACTGGAGGTAATTGTCTCGAATGGATGGAGTTACATAGTGTACGATTTATAATATTCATTTTGTTATTTTTATGATTTTATGGATAGTGCCATATACTAGAATTAGTAGAGCAGTTGGCATACAAATGTAGCATGAAATGAGTAAATAAAATTAACTGGTGGAAATATTTATTACTTAAAATGGGGAGAAATTCCTTATGTAAATATTATTGCATGCATGCATGGTTTCAATTTATGCTTCTGTTGTGTGATTCATACCGAGCATGTTTTTATATTCTTCCTGTTCAGAAATGTGCACAACAATACCTGCACCCAAAGAAAATAACAACCTCAAATTCTGCTTTCTTTGTAGTCACCAACCCTCCTCCAAGGTGCGAGCAAACAAAACATGTGATTAACTTATAACTTTATATAACATGCAGAAAGTGCAACAGGGGCACATTATGGGTACCATAGCCAAGAAACATCGCATGGACAGTAATTCAGTATGCATGCGGCAAGACATTTTGCACTTCCCAGGTGGCATTTTTAAAACCATGTGAGATGGGAGGATCAGTGCTGACAGTTCTTCTCAGCCAAGTCATTAGGACCATCTGCTCTCACTTTCACCGAGCCAAGAGCTTCTATAAAGAGAAGGCATGCCACACAGGATGGTTGGCCTCTTTTGCAGTAATAGGATCTCTGGAACCTTGAGAATGGAGCTGACTCTGTATTTCCTACCACAGAGTTTTGTACATTTTAACTTCACTTCTTGATTAAAGCATAGGGTAAAAAGCAATACAGCCTCCTTAACAAGGGGTAGCTAAGGGATGGGCAAGGATCCTTCAATCTCTATGTGGGATCATCATCAACACTGATTCCACAAAGGAACAAGTCTATATAGGTTTATGTGAGGATCATTTACAAACTGCTAAAATTTATGATAGTGTCACCCATGTTATAGCAACTGCAAATGTTAGTCAACCCTTGATGCACAGTAATATTTTGCAGGGATTCAGGGATTTCACATTTGCAGAAAGACTGGGAAAAGGATTTTTTAAAGGAAACTCATATTTAACATGTTAACATTTAACAAACAAAGATATATTTAACAAGTATGCAAAGACTGCATCAGTGTCTGATGATAGGAACAAAGTTGTCATTAACATTCCCCCATACTGTGCAAAAGGAAAGTTAGAAAGTACAAATGCAAAAACACCTCTCATGGTATTAGTTTGTTCAGTGCATCCAGGAAAGTGAGTACCACATTTTTCCTTTGTGAAGGTTAGGATCAGGGAGACAGTGAGCAACAGTTGAGAATTATGGTCAGATTTTATACCAATTAGAGGGTGTTGCAGACAAGTTTTTTGTTCTTCAACATATCACTGATTGTACTGTTAGAAAGTTTATTCCATGCTTGTTGATTTATATAAACTCAAGTGAACAAAACTAAAAGTATGGAATGCTTGGCATTAATATATGAAATCTGGTTGTTGAATGTAATGGGTACAATATACCCTTGAATTAAAACATGCATGTAACTAAATGGAATGGTTTGATGTTGAGCAAAGAGTAAATCAAAGAAGTGTGTTGTCCCATTGTATACTGAATGTATACAATGTATGCGGAATACTTGTGATGATGCTAGATGTATGTTAGCTGGAGATGTGAATATTTTTGTATGGGGATGTTATCATATGATTGGTTACAACCTGAATAGTTTGTTGATAAGACAGCGTGATACAATGAGAAGTATGGACATCAAAATTAGTATGTCCAAGTTAATTGCAACAGAGAAATGGATCGTAATTGCAAGTTAAAAGAAATTGTAAAAATATTAGAGAAAGAGATGAACGGGAGGACTAAAGATGAAAAAGGATAGATAAATTTTAAGGTGAGTACTGTGCAAAAGGTAATAGATATTGAGCATTCAATGGCAAGAAATGAACATTTTAAAAAAAGAAGCAGACATGGGTGTGCATAATGTGATGCTTCTGACCACTTAATTATAAGAGGAGAAACATAAAGTTGATTGAAAGTGTGAATGGGATTCTGTGTGATACAGTAAAAAAATGTATGGTCAAGAAAGCTTGAATAGTTGAGGAATAAACTGAATACAAAAAGTGAGTAATTGGTACAAAACAAGTGTTTTAAATTGTTTTGGTCATAAAGAAAGAATGAGGGTTATTTATAGATAGAATGAAGGAGTTTAAAGGAAAGGGAAGAATAAGAAAGTTGTAACTGGATAGAATTGATAAAAAATCTTCGAAAAGAGAGAGGTAAGAACTTTAAAGCACAAAAGCCTATGAAATGATGAGTGGATATATTGGAAGCATGGATGGCATTCACTTTTGTTGCTTACTTGTTGTTTTTCCCTGCTTTGCAGAGTTGCTGACTCTGAAAGGAAATTGCATAATGGGAATGAAGATATTCTGAGTGTCAAGAGAATTTATTTATAGGCGAAATGCCATCATTAAAATAGACAGGATATGCATGTGTAGACCCTGGCAGTCTATACACTCTTCCAGGATAGGGGAATGCAATATGATTCTCCAAATCCATTGATTTTCTATCAATGAAGCATACCACGTTTGACTTTGCATTGAAAAGGGATGCCACTCATACAATCCTGGTGTTTAACATTCCCTGTGTTCCCCTGCCCCCCAAATATTTCCTGAGATTTAGGAAACTCTCGGAAACAGAATGAGACATACATTGGAGAGCTGCCATAGCTGTAAGGGGATATCACTACATGTGTCTATTTAAGTAAACAGGAAGGTTTTCTGCAAAGTTTTTTTTTAAAAACAAAACAAAACAAAGCCATCAGTCCAATAACAAAGCAAACAAGGTAATTTTCTTGGATCAAGTGACCAACCTAAGAAGGATGGAAGGCTGAGTCAACCTTGAGCCTTATCAGAATTGAATTTCAGGCTGAGAGCAGAGTTTGCCTGCAATATTACATTCTAACAACTCTGCCACCAGGTCTCCTAAAGTTGGTTAGAAGCTGCAAATTGCTGAAACCACACATTAATCTTCGGGTGCCACATCAGAAAAAGATTTCTTCCTGAGTCCTATCAAATGATATTCCTTCATGGATGAGATCTGCAACATGTCCTTTTTGCCAGACCTAATGGGACAGGTAGATGTTAGATGTGCTTGGAGTGCAATTGACTCTTTAAAAAAACTTGCCTTCCTTTTGTCAGCTATCTTAAGATAGTTACTTTTCTCCCATTATCTTAAAAGAATGTGTTTTCAATGAAAAACAAGTGGGTAGATATGTGGAATTATTGTGAAAATCCACAGAGCCATGAAAACAAATAACTTAGATTCAGAGAATAGTAGATTCCTTGTGTGTCCAATCACACCTGGCCAATAAAGAATTCAATTCAAATTCAATTCAATGCAATTCAATGCAATTCAATGCAATGCAATGCAATGCAATGCAATGCAATGCAATGCAATGCAATGCAATGCAATACAACTCAATTCTATTCAATTCAATTCAATTCTATTCAATTCTATTCAATTCTATTCAATTCTATTCTATTCTCTGATTGTGTAATTTCTTTCTCTGTAGCTTTTCAAATATCCATATGTGAATACTTTCTCTTATTGTTGTTTAGGTAATTATTTTTAACTAAACACTCTAATGTTGTGTTTTGAAGCAGATTGCAGTGAATTCAGAGAGTCACCAGTCCACCAGCACCTGAAACCATTCCATGTCCTCTAAAAGAAGACCTGGTAGCTAGTCATGTCTACTTGCCTTTGAGGGCTGGAACTACCAGGATGGCAAAACAGTCTACAGAACTACAACAAACCAATTTTCTTTACTCTTTGATTAACCTGCATGTACAAAAACAATTAAACATGCATATAATGAGCCCGCCAGAGTCTCATCCTCACCTTACACCCAGCTGTTAAAATATCCACAATAATCTGATCTTCCCTCAACATATCTAGACTAAAGCCATAGTACTTAAAAGCATCCTGCACTTTTCATTTGAGCTTCTTCATTACATTTCCACTGAATTTTTATGCAAAGTCTTACTTTCTCCCTTGCAAGGTTATGAAACCTTATATGACTTATCATATTTTATTTCATTTCCTTTAAAAGTTTGTTCTTCACTGCATGACGGATCAAGTACTTCAGTGTATTCTCTTACGGACCACAAGCAGTTTTTAATAAGCTTATGCTTATTAAAATTCCATTCCTCTTATGCAATAAACAATGGCAAAGCAATGAGCCTTCTCAAGCAAATGAATAATTGTGGGGACACAGATTTTAGGGCATTGCCACAAATGTTGTATGCCAAGTTGATGTGCTAAAGCTGAACGTTTTTTTTGTCTTTTGAAAACTCCACAGATAGGGTTTATATGTCTGTTGATTGGTTGGAGTGTTGTGCTATTAAGAATTGAAAAATTCTATGCTGCCAGAAACAGGGGAATGTCTACTAAGTATGACCGTACCTTAAGCGACCTCTTGTTTTCAGCTGTATACTCTTCCCAAGAGAATTACCTTTAGCTCCTTTTCCAGAAACAGCGTTTGCCAAACCTTTTCATTACAAACAGTGCTCACAGTGACTGGAATTGACCTCGTGGCTCTTGACTTCTTCCAGTTATTATTCTCATCCCTATGGCAGAATTTGAAGTTAAGCAGAGATTGATTTTTGGTAATTTCTAAAAACAGACAGCATGAACAAATAAAACAGGCAACATGCCTTGGGGCTCAAAATGAGCCAGTCCCTTTCACACTGTTGCAATTAGGTAGAGTCTTGGGTGGGGAAAAAAAACAGTTGTAGGAATTGAATTTTTGGAGAAAAATTTACAGGGCTGAGTTGAGTTGATGTGGCCCAAAGTAATTTGGTCAACAGACATCAGGTATCTTAAAGAAGCAGATTCAAGATCCAAAGTGTTTACTTGACATTCTGTTCCTTCCATCTTGCACCACCATGCCTGATTCATGTTCACAATTTTTGCAACATTCTCATTGTTAATTTCCTTTGAGATATTGTCACAAACTCTTATCCACTGCACCATTACCAGCTGCTTGTCCCACTTTCTCTATTAAACATATTTATCCAGAGTCTGCTTTCCCTTTTCAGAAAAAAAATATATTTTGCTTCTCTCCTTTTCTATGCCCAAGACTGATACATTTGCTTCTCCAAATAATGGAGTTTGAGTCTGGATTATGAAGAGGGCTACCTACATTGTTTTGCATACGAGAGCAGGGAAGCAGGTCACAGGACATTCAATTGTGTAACTGACATAATTAAATCCAAATTTGGGGACAATGTCAGCTGAGGTATCCATAGAGGGGGAACAATAGCAAAAACAACACCTCTCTTGTAATGGGGCTTAGCTGTTCATACTTGTTTGTATTCCCTTTTGCTTCTTTCATGAACATCTCCTTTTCTAAAGACTTTTATCATGTATCTCTGCCAACTTTGCCTTCCTCAAGGTCACCCCTACTTCAGATCCCTCTGGAACCTCCCAAGTCCCTTTGGTTTACTCAGGCCCTATGTTCCTTGTTTCTCTGGGTTCAGAAACTCATATGGGGCCAAGGCCAGGTCTACCCTTGCTATGAGTCCAGGTTGAATTAGAGCTCAGACACAGCAAGTAAAATAGAGAACAGAGTGAAGATGCTCAATGAGGATTCTTGCTAAGTAACTGTCTTAATTAAAGACAGCTAGCTACAACCTGATTTAAGAGGCAGCCCTGACCCATTTTCTATTTTGGAAATAATTGTCTGATTTCCTGCTTTGTTGTTCCTATGTATTCTACTTGTATAAAAACCTTGAAACTCCAATCTTTGGACTGGTTGACAAATCAGGCTTGGCTCACTGAACTTTGGACTAGATTTTGACTTCTTTTTTGAAGTTTTCAGGTGCAGAAGGCAGTTCCTCCTCCTCATCGCTAACCAGTTGCAGCTGTGTGCTTTCCCACCTAATGCCTCTGTCCTGCTGCAGCTGCATTTTAGCCAAACTACTCTCAGCCAGCTGCTCAGAGCCATTGACCAACTCCCATCCTGATGTGCCTGGGACTGGTTCATCCTCCTCTCAACTGAAATCTGGAGAGGTATCTGGGATCATCACTGACTCAAATATTGGAGACTGGGAAAGGAACATCCACAATCTTGAAGATGCTGATGACACAACTCTCATCTCAGAAACCAAAGAAGGCCTGAAACATCTGATCAAAAGGATTAAAGAAGAAAGTGAAACATTTGGTCTCTTCCAGAATGTCAAAAAGACCAAGCTCGTGATCACTGTGAGGAATAGGTAAGTTATAATAACAAATGATAGTGAAGAGATAATATGTGTGCAAAAACTCACTAACCTAGGATTGCAAATTGATCAAAGCAGTGATTGCAGTTCAGGAATAAAGTGTCAAATTGCACTGGGTCACTCAGCAATGATTAGCATGAATCAAATATGGTAAAGCAAAGACATCAGCCTGGCATCTAAATATAGATTAGTTAGTGCTATCGGGCCTCCCATAGCTACCTACAGTTATGAAAGCTGGACCATAAAAAAAACTAGGCAGAAGGAAAATTGACTTGTTCAAGCTGTGGTGTTAGAGAAGGCTCCTGAGCATTTCTTGGATAGCAAAGGTAGCAAACAAGCACTGAAGCATATAAAATCAGACATATCACTGGAAGGCAAAATCATAAAATTCTGCCAATATTTCTTTTGGCCATATCATGTGATCAAACTCACTGGAAAAGGCAGTTATGCTTAGTATGTCCAGGAGCAGTAAAAGGAAACAAGGCTGCCAAAAACCACAGTGGCTAGACATCATTGAAATTGACATCAGTATAAACAACTGAAAGAAGCTGTACAACATCAGACAATGATGTTGTACAGTTTCTTTCTGGTCCATAGAATTTTTGAGAATTGGATACATTTGAAAGCATAATATTGCCATCACTCAACTAGGCTTGCTAATACCTACTACCTAAAGAGCCTATGAGCTACTAACTCTTATATTGGCTGATGCCAATATAAGAGCGGCTCCTCTTCCATTCAGAATATGTTTAGTCCAGAGAAATTTGATGGCTTGCATGACCAGTTTCCACCTTTCTTTGCACAATTCACACTGTACATAGATCTACATCTTGAAGACTTCCAAAATTACAATATATGTGTGGCATTGATGATTAACATATTGACTAGAGCTGATGATAAAAGGACTGCACCTTTTTTGCTACAGTAGAGACCTTTGATAGATGACTGATGGATTTAGCTAGCAATTAGAGTATATGTATACAAATCCCATGCCAGTAGGTGCATTTATGAAGTGAACAAAGGGAAAGGCCAGGTGGCTGAATACATCAATACCATCAGTTTATGAGTCCACGACTTGGACTGTAACAATGCAGGTTTGGCTAAGCAATTTTAAGAGGGTTGGATGAACTCCTTGATCAGTTGGATTGAACTGACTGGGCAGGAATCTTCAAGGCATGATGCAGCTCTGCCTATGTAAAAATGGACATCTACCACAATGAAGGGCCAGAACATGAGTATCATTCTAAAAGATAAGACCACCTGAACTCACCATGCCATCATTTCCTGCAGTGGAGGAATTTAAGCAAGCAGATAGGACCCATCCTAGCAGAAAAGAATTAACAATCCAGAATGGAGCTTTGATTGACACTGAGGGCCTGGGCTACATAAGCTGTTAACGCATTGTGCTCCATTAGATTGGAGCAATTTATCAGCAAGTCAGAGCCCTCACGTAACACCTACCAATTATCTAATAGTGACTGTAGAATCTCAAATGGCTGGAAACAGATTTCTCTGGCTTTGATAGATTCTGAAGCTACAACCAACTTATGGGTCTCTAGTTCATAGCAGACCATGGCATTCCAAAGCATACCATTCAACCACTCCTAGTAATTGAGATAATCACAGTCATTCTCTGCTGTCAGTCCCAGTGGTCTGGGCCACATCACCAATGGGAATTTACCAGGAAAAGCTTGACTATCTATCTGTGTGTGAGTTTGAAACCTGAAATGGAACATGCATAAATCCAAAGGATCATGAATAAAGTTGGCAGATATGAGGGGATCTCAGTCTGAAACCTGACTGAAGGGGTCCAAATAATCCACTTTGTCTAGAATGCTTTGGAGCTGCAGGCCAAAGGGGAAAGATGGACTCTGGATCTAAATGGGCAGATCTGAGAGATACAGTGATTATTTACTGAGGAGGTCTGCTACTTTTAAAAAACCGAGAGATGATGGACTATAAATCTGGGGGGTTCCTGTACTAATCCAGAGAGGGCATTGAGCAGCATGGGCAAGGAAAGTGCTTATCAGTAGCATCAATCCAAGCTCATCGCTAAGGTCCAGCTTTATAAGTAAGAGTCTCATGCTGATCTATCTTGAGTTATTTTTGAGGCAGTGCCCTGACAACCTTCTGAATCAGCCAGAAAAAATATAGTCCCCATCCCTCCCAGCAGATTATATCTGGGATCCTACAGTATGTCTAATTCCAAACACAAGGCAGAAAAATACACATGGATGAAAACAACAGATATGAACATTAAACAAAAAGGCCACAATCAGCCTGTTTAGCCTATAATAAAACAGTTTAGCTATAGAAAACAGCCCTATGGCTAGAAGCAAATCTTGTGTCAAGCCCCAGTCCAGGGCTCGACACACACACACACACACCTGGGGGGTTGAGGCCGGCTGACGAAGCTCGCAGAGGCCGATGGAGGTTTGGCTGTGGGAGAACGGCCGGATGGCAGGCAACAAGACAACGGTCGAGGCCTGACTTCATGGCGACAGCGGATAATGTCATGGCTGCCGGCACGCAGGAGAAGGCGCAGCCCATTTAAACCCAAGCTGCTGGACAGCTGAGAAGGGGGAGGGCTTTGGACGCTGGATGGTGGAGTGGGGGTGGATTGCACAGTTTAAAAGGCACTGAGAGGCAGAAGCTCTCAATGCTGACTTTATCCCATTGTGGTTTGGCTTGTACTGAATACTGGATTTGTAGTGGCATTAAAGCACAGAGTTCAATGGCACCTTTTGGATCCTGGTTTTTCTTTATCTCGCAAAGGCCTGGAGTAGCCAGGCTGACATCTTGTTTCAGTCTTTCATTAGGCTAACTCGATTTTAAAAAATTAGGAAAATGAGGTGGGCATTAGAGCTTACAGATTAGAATAATACTATATTCAGATGAGAAAGGTGCCTTGCAGCCCCCTAGTGGCCAAATACAATCAGTAAGGTGAATTTTGCTTTGTTATAAGGACTGTTTTCACTAATGTTAATCTAATGTAGTTTTATGATAGAGTAGGTCAACAAGGAGACAAACAAACATCCCTCCCAGAATTATAGTATAAATATCCAGTGATGCAATTTAGGTAATGATATAATTTCATAATAGCAGGCTAGTATTTGTTAACATGAAACAAGTTTTATTTATTTTTATTTATTTTATTTATTGTATTTATTTTGTCAAGCATGTATTTGATGACAGATATAAGTATAATCATGCTTATGAATACATGAAATGGATATGAATAAAAGGGAATATTAAGACACTTATGTCTGCCCATAAAGAACTCTTAGGAATGGGGTGAGATCGACAGTAGACAGTCTAAGGTTAAAGTTTGGGGAGTTTGGGGAAGAAATCCCAGAGTCAGGTAGTACATTCCAGACATTGACAATTCTGTTACTGAAGTCGTATTTTCTGCAATTAAGTTTGGAGCGGCTTACCGTAAGTTTGTATCTATCGTGTGCTCTTGTATTGTTGTGGTTGAAGCTGAAGTATTCATTGACAGGTAGGACATTGTAGCAGATAATTTTATGTACTAC